>CAUYQG010157770.1:0-50357 GCA_963574415.1 Tarsius wallacei | reverse complement strand
CCAATTTATCAAAAGACAAATTTTCTCCATTGAATTTGCTTGGTAATCTTGTTGAAAATTAATTGACCTGAATCTATGACTTTATTTTTAAACTATCAATTTTATTCCTGTGATCTGTATGTCTGCCTTTGGGGCAATATTGCACTACCCTAGTTACCCTCGTTTGTGGTACGTTTTGAAATTGGGACGTGTGAGTCCTTCAACTCTGTTCTTTTTCAAATGTATTTTTCTTGTATTTCTATATGAATTTTAGGATCAGCTTACTATTTATTTTTTTTTTTACAAAACAAATTTTGACACAGATTTTATTGAATCTGTAAGTCAGTTTGGGAAGTATTGCCTAGATTAAGTGTTCTGATTCATGAACATGGGATACCTTTAAAATTACTTAAATATTTACTTTTTTCAACAAAATTTTGTAGTTTGTAAGAGTACGGATCTTATGCCTTTTTAAACTATATTTCTCCCTAAATACTTTTTAAAAATACTATTGTCAATTGAGTTTCTTCTTTGTTTTCTTTTTGGATTCTTCATTGATAATATATAGAACAAGATTGATTTTTGTACTTTTTTTAATTCTGCATTTTTGCTTAACATTTGTTAGTATAATATATTTTTTAGTTATTCTTTAGGATTTTCTATATACAAGGTGATGCCATCTGCAAATATGGTTTTTCTTCTTTCTTTCCAACCTGGATACTTTTTATATCATTTTATTGTCTAATTCCCCTTCCTTGAATCTTCAATAAAATGTCAAATAGAAGTGATTAGAATAGTCATCTTTGTGGGGGTTTTTTAAAATTCATTTTTTTAAATCTTGGGGAAAGAATTTAGTCTTCAACATTAATATGTTAGCTGTGAATATTTTGTAGTTTCCCTTCAAAAGATTGAGAAAGTTGTCTTTTATTTCTAAGGTTTTTCTTTTATTACGTAGTATGTTAGATTTTTGTCAAAACTTTATTCAGCATCTGTAAGTTGATCATGTGGGTTTTTTAATTCTATTAATATGGTGTATTGCATTAATATTTTATTTATAAGTTACATCAAGCTTATATTCCTGAGACAATTCCCTCTTTGTCATGTCTATAATTCTTTTTATATGTTGCTAAATTCAGTTTGCTAGTATTTTGTTGAGAATTTTTGTGTCTGTATCTATAAGAGATACTGCACTTTTGTTTTAACATCATCTGGTTTTGGTGTCACTTGACACTGGTTTCACGGCATGAAATGGAAAGGATTTCCTCCACTTTTATTTTTTGGAAGAGTTTGTGAAGCACTGGTACTAATTATTTAAATGTTTAGCAGTCTCAAAGCAGGCAAAGTGGGTACCAAAGAGAGGTCACCTATATGATGACCACTGGTATATCTAATCCTGAATTGTAGCCTACATCTTTAAAATTTAAAAAAAAAATGTTTTTTTAATGTTTGACAGAATTCTCCAGTGGAGGCATCTATACCTGGACTTTTAAATTATTAATTCAATTTCTTTATGTGTCATAGGTCCATTCATATTTTATATTTCTTCTTGAGTTAGTTTTGGTGATCATTGTCTTTCTAGGATTCCGTTCATTTTAACTAAGTTATCTAATATGTTGACATACAGTTTTTCAGTGCATTCCTTTTTTATTTCTGTCAGGTTAGTAGTAATGGCCCCTTTTCCCTGGTTTTAGTACTTTAATCAATCTCTCTCTCTCTCTCTCTCTCTCTCTCTCTCTCTTTCACTCTTTTGTCAGACTAGCAAATGGTTTGTCAGTTTTGCTAATGTTTTCAAAGTCCTAACTTTTGGTTTTATTGAGTTTCTCCAGTCATGTACTTGATTATGAAGTAATAAATATATCAATTCCATACTGCAACAATATTTTTATTTTTAAAAGAGACGTTTACAGTTGTAGGAAACTCTTCTGGATTTAGCTTTAGAAAATTAAAACATTGAAGGAAATTTAAATTCAGTTAAGACAATTAAAGAAAGAGATTGTATACCTAGTAACACATTTCAAGATTTTTGTTTTGTTTTGTTTTGTTTTGTTGGAGATGGGCTCTCACTCTGTTGCCTAGGCTAAAGTGCAGTAGCACGATCACAGCTCACTGCAGCCCACAGCCTTAATCAAGAATTTCTTAAATACACTGTTTTCTATGTGTGCCTCAAATGGGCTAACACATTTTTAAAATGCAATAAATATATCTACAGGCTTATAATTTAAAATTTTATAGCTTTTATAATTTTGTGAATATATAAATTTACAGTCATATATCAAAAGTTTGAGATGTTTGATATACAAGAACTCTAGTTTTAGACTTTCAATAAGTTCTCAATTGAAACTGCCAACTCTACTGACAGTATAAAGTAAAGCAGCAAATTTATTAATGTAGAGATTGTGATTTTGCTTTGAATTAAATTTAGTGTGTAACCCTGGTTTTATTCTAAGAGTTTCCATACTTTTTTTTTTTTTTTAATTAGAGTCTCATTCCATGGCCCAGGCTGGAGTGCGGTGGCAGGCTCACAGCCACCCCAGCATCGATGTGCTGGGCTCCGGTGATCCTTCTGCCTCAGCCTTCCAAGTAGACAGAACTACAGGTGTGTGTTAACAAGCCCGACTAATTTTTTATTTATTGTAGAGATGGTCTGCCAAGTTGCCAGGGCTGGTCTTGAACCCACAGGCTCAGGCAATCCACTCACCTCGGCCTCCCAAAGTGCTGGAATTATAGGCTGAGCCACCGAGCCTGGCCTCCATACTTTTTTTAAAGTATAATATAATTAATCTTTATCTAAACAGAGAATTAACATTAATTACATTCAGTCATAAGAAAGAAACTTGTTGATTTTGGTAAAATGACCTTTCTTCTCTTCCTCCCTCTCTCCCTTCGTCCGTCTTTTCTTCTCTCCTTCCCTCCTTCTTTCTTTCTCTCTTTTTCTCTTTGTTTCTTTTCTTTCTCTCTCTCTACAGAGTCTCACTTTCACCCAGGCTTGCGTGCCATGGCATTTTCATGGCTTACTTCAATCTCAAACTCCTGGGCCCAAGTGATCTCCTGCCTTAGCTTCCTCAGTCTCTGGAACTACGGGCACATATCACCTTGCCCAGCTTATGTTTTTTCAATGTTCACTACTTTACTAATTTCCATTTTATTGAAAGTTCTATTGATCAGTTCAAAAAGGAGAGTGTAGTATAGTGAGAAGACGCTTGATTTAAGCCTCTTGAGTTCACCACTCAGGACAAATTAGTACAACTTTGAGCCAGTTGTCTTTGCTTCTCTTTCTAACAGTTTCCTCATCTGCAAAACGGATACCATGCAAAGGATCTCTGTGAGGATTAAAAGAGTAAATTTATATAAAATAGTGCTTGATGACTAGAAATAGAAAACATTTTGTGTTTGCTATTTTCTATCTCCTTTTTTCTTTCATCTTTTATGCTGGTGACATTCATGCATTCTATCTACGTTCTTTGGCATTGTAACATACATTTTTTTTTTTGTCTAGCCTTCTCCTTGACAAGACTAAGATTTAGAACACTCTTGTGTTATCCCTTCCCCAATCCATGTTTTTGTTTCCTAGGATTTTAGGTCTGTGTTATATTTAACCCCCCCCCCAAAGTTTATTGATGTTTGTTTTTACAGACAGTGCTCCTTTAGATTTATCAACATTTATTTTTTTCATCTTTGCTTCTTCTATTCCATTTCTTCCTTTTGGATTTAATTTCTTCTTTCTGAAGATTGTTTAATCGTGTATTTTCGTTAGAGTTCTTATTAATGAGTGTTCATTCTTAAATAATAATTCAGTTAGGTATAGACTTCTAGAATGGTCATTTTTCATTAGGATTTTGAAGACATTAATTTGAAGATCAGTTTGTCTCTTCTATATTTATAATAAGTCCTTTCCTTTGAGTGATTCTTGAGATGTTTTTTCTTGGTGTAATTTTATCCTCCATGTGTCAAACTCTCTAGCCGTATTTTTTTCAGAAAAAAATGTAAGTATGAAATATTTTAAACAAACAGAAAATTATTTACGTATGTCAACATTTTTTCATATTTGCCTTAAATATTTTTTGAGAAAAAAACTGTAGAGATAGAACTAAGTTTTTGTCCCCATCATTCAAATTCCCTTCTTTCTCCAGAGGTAGTTATGATGCTGAAGTTGGTTTTTAATCCTTTATTTTATGGTTTTACATGATCAAGAATGTACTCATAATGATGTAACTTTTTAAAATGTACACCTATAGTATCATATTTTATATATAACTCATATAGTTTCTTTTAAAATTATTTTATGTTTTGGAAATATATTCATGTAGATACATGTAGGTCTAGTTCATTTACTTTAGCTGCTACTTAGCAGTCTATTGTATACCAAAATGTGTTTATCCATTTCTCTATTAGTCAGTTTCTACATTTACACTATTACCCTGCTATAAATATCCCTGTCCTGTCTACTTGGGCACCTGTGCTGAAGTTTCTTTTAAGTACACATCTGGGAATGGCACTTCTAGGTCATGAGTGTGTGTGCAATATGCAACTTTTTAGATTTCTCTAAATGTCTTGTGTTTGTTTGTATACATATGTGCATTTCTCTAGATTCTGCATAATAATTCTCCACAAGGGGACTGCTTCCCAGCCCAGGCACATTTGTAAACATGCGAAGGTGTTCTCATTTGTCATAACATCCGGGTGGCACTACTGTCATTTAGTGTGCAGAAGCCAGGGATTTTGATACAACACCTTATATTGTGCAAAATTGTTCTGGTTACTGAATAATGGCCTATTTAAATTGCCAGTATTGACCCTGTTAACACGTATTTCTATAGAGTATATACGTAGAAGGGAAATTGCTGATCCAAATGGTACAAACATCTTCAGATGCAGTTCTTACTGCCATTGAGCTCTAAAGGGATTGAACTCATTTACCTTCATACCATAGTGATATCACATTTCAAAAAACTTTGTCCATTTGATTATGAAAAAACTCATTAATTTAAAAATTTTCATTATTCTGATAACTAATAAAGTTGAATTATCATATTTTTCATTCCCTTATTTATCTGTTGTGTTACAAATGATTTCTTTATTATTATTATTATTGACATTTGTATGGATCAGGAATTTTATCCTTCTTTGTAATTTGTGTGATTCCTTTCTCATGGTTATGGATTTTGAGAAGAATGGCCCAGAATTTGAAACACTGTCATCATTTAATACCCAGGGATACATGCTATCAACATGACTTGTCACTTATAATGTTGCCCCATAAAATCAGACAAGGTAGTGGTGGCTAGCTCTTTACCATGAAGCTACTTTTTAAAAAAGAATATTAAAAAAATTTTTTTTATAGATATAGGGTATACAAGTGCAGTTTTCTTACATGCATATATTAAATAGTGGTGGAGTTTGGGCTTCTAGTATACCCATCACCTGAATAGTGAATATTACCAACAGGTAATTTTTCAACCCTCACCTCCCTTCCACTTCCCCACCTTTTATAGTCTCTACTATCCGTTCGTCCACTCTGTACCTCCATGTATATCCTTTGTTTAGCTTTCATTTGTAAGTGAGAACATGCAGTATTTGACTTTCTGAGTTAGTGCACTGAGGATAATGGCCTCCGGTCCCATCCATGGTACTGCAAATTACATGATTTTTTTCTTTTTTATCGTTGAGTAGTATTTCTGTAGATACTTCATCCCATTCTCTGACTCTCCCTATAACTCTTGTTTGATTTGTGGTTATCTTGTTCATTAATATTTTTAGTTTCAATTATGATATTTTTTAAATGTAATTTTCTTTGTTTTATATCCAAATTTGTTCTTGTTATTTACCATTTTTTCCTTCAGTGTTCTTTTTGCCTTTTTAAACAATTTAAATAAACTTATATTTAGTCTTTGAAGTAAAACTATCATTTGTAGTTCTTGAGATACTAATTTTATTTGTTTCTGTTCCCCCATGGTCGTTTTTTGCATTATGTGGTTTATAATTTTTAATTGTGACCTAATTTGGTGGAGCGTGAGACTCATTTTCCCTGGGCTGCAGAAGCACACATGCAAAGTGGTTGTTTTTGTTGTTGTTGTTGTTGTTGTGTTATTGCCTCTTACTGGACTCTAGGTGGCTTTGTAAGTTGTTTTCATGTTGATTTCTCAGTTAGGTTTTCTTCGTCACTTGTGCAATGTAGACTTGGACTTTACGCAAATTATTAGCTTTACACCTCCATATGGCATAAGCTTGAAATTTCGTTTCTTATGCTTTCTTTTCCAACGAGGGTTATCAGTGAATGACAAGCTTCCCTGCCATTTCCCTAGCTGAGTGTGAATAATTACTCTTGTCTCAGTTTTTAGCAGCAGTTTAATGGAATTTACAGCTTTTTGGAGTTTCCAGGTTTGTTTAGGAGATTCCATTCCAACTTCCCAATTTAGATGAACTGAAGGCCTTATCTCTTTTCTGTATAACTTACCACCACTAGCTTTATTCTAGATCTTAAATTTCTAGATTTGTTCTTTTTCATTTCTACCACATGAAGAGTTCATTTATTTTCGAACTTATTTGATGCATTCTATTTTGTTATACTTTGTCCGGCAGCCAGTATTTGAAATGACAGAAAGCCTTTTGTGACATTCAGTCAGCCATATTGGTGGAAATGAAAATTGCCTACTTTGAATGAAATCCAAATACTACTAAAAAATGCAATGAGCTATATATGCAAATACATCTCAATTATTCACTTCTAAAAACAAGTTGCAAACATTATGAATACCATCAATTAATTTTTTACAAGTTGCTGAAAAATCATGTAAATTCATAGCAGATGTACATATATAAATAAATATATAAATATCTATATTTCTGTCATTGTGTATTGAGCCAAACTACTCTCCATGGTTAACTTTGGGCAGTTACATTAAGGAGGGAGGGTTCTTTTATTTATTCATTTTTTACTTTGTATACTTCTTTATTGTGTGATTTTTGTATATAGCTACTATTAACAAGAACAATATGCTAAAACTACTAATAATTTTAGGATTATAGATATTCTGTAATTTCCCTGATTAGTAGCTTGGTAATGGCTAACAGTGAAAACTCTGTAAACCTGAAATGAAGATTGTGAGCTTTTTTCGCAGACTACGTGTAGTGAGTCAGATGGGAGGCATAGCCTACCTCAGACTGAACCCCAGGATCTGTGCACAGGAGCAAGCATGGAAGTGATGAAGAGTGGATGGCGCCTTGGAGGTCTGCTGGAGAGGAGGATCGCATGAATCAGACCATGACCACAACAATCCACTGGGATGTCGTCCACATTTGTGTCAGCCTTATGGCATTTTAAGTTTGTTAAAAAGAACCACGAAGTTTGTGGGGGAATTTAAAACATTTATAGGAATGTAGGTTGTAGGTATTAGATCTTATCTACAAATGGCATTTAAAGGTCAATTGAATTTCCCTCTCACAGCTAACATCAGCTTCCATTCTAGTAGCCATATACTCCCTTTTATATTTTTTTCATTCTTTTTCAGTCTTTCATAAGCCATGTTTGCTTCCTCATGATACAAGAATGCTTGCAATAAATCTTCTTAAACCTGTTTTCCTAACTTATTTTTGACACTACTTACAGATCATTTATACCATACATGCAACCTATGTTATCCACATTAACAATGACCTAATGTGTGTTTTATTAAATTTTGGATATTAAAAGAACCACAGGAAAAAAAAATTGCTGTATCTACATATTGATTGAATAATACTTCAGACTACATCATTTCCCTGCAGGGTAAAATAAAGTTTGTTAGCTTCTGTGTTTTGTAATTAACTCATTACCCATTTATATTTGGCATCTCAGTCAGTTCTTAGTTCTAGTCAAATAATTTTATACTGAAAAATCCATTAACCTTCTCTGTGGGGGAATCATTTTCTTGTAAATTAAATTGCCTAATTAGCTGATCCTTTGGAAAACCAATTCTGAGCTTGATCCCCAAAAGCTTAACCAAAATGTTTCTACTTTTAAAAGAAACCACTTACAAATTGCTTCATAAGGATATCAGATTCAAATTACTATTTATTAGACTAGTAATGAGGCTGCTTATCCTAGGAATTAAGTATCTCATCATGACAAAACTGTTATTATATTTCATTGCTATTTATTTGCTGTATTCCCACCCAGATCTTGCAGGTAAGTCGCAAAACCCCCACCTTGGATGTGGGCTATTGGAATGTGCTTTGGTTTCCTTACAAACTGCCTGCCACAGAACAACCTTGTAACAAAAAGTGTGACTTTATCAAGTCAGCTTCCTACACTGATGAGGAATAAATGTACTGCCAAAGAGTAGTTGAGAATCATTGACAGTTTGAGAATATTGTGACTTTCATTATGGTTTCTACTGAACATTAAATCTGTAATAACAGAAATGTTTTCCTATGTGCTATTTGATTCTAAGGGATATGAGTCTTTCTAGACCAGGTGCCCACAGTATAAACAGCAGAATAACGGGCAGCCATGACAGTTGACTGTCAGAGATGAGAGGCTAAGTATTAGAGCAGATGTGCGTTAGTAATGAAATATTTTGGAACATTCTCTGCCTTGATTTTTGGCCCCTTGAATAAAATGCCTTTATAACTGGGGAAAGAAAAAGTGGAATTTTTTCTCTTAAAATATGAACAGATGCTAAAAAGCCTGGAGTTCAGAAGGTACATCTTTATGAATCTGGCTTTCATCTGTTACTCCTCATTTATGCATTATGAACTTTTTATAGATAAAAGTTACAGGAGAATAGATGAAAGTTGCACATTAACCCTTAGCATTTTTATTCTGAGTCAACACAGACCAAAATAAAGTAGTCCATTACTCAGTGAAGGTAGTTTGTGTGCATATCAATTTAAGAGTAATATTAGATAACTGTTTATTCTTCACTTCATTTTGGGCTTTGAATCTGATTTTTATGACTAATCATAAGTATGAAAATTTTTTTAAATTGCCATTTAAAAATCTTGAAAGGCAAGTGTATGTTTTTATTAATTTGCTAAAATTAGTAAAATGTTTCTATTTTACAATACATTAAATTGCTTTTACAAAACGGACCAAAAAAAAATCTCTAATCACGTAGTTTCTTTTTTTTTCTTTTCAGAATGTACCAGTGTAGATGATTTAATTAACTGAAGAATATTTATAATTGTAAAGAATATGGTAGTAAGAGAAGGAGAAAGATGGAAGTAGAGAGAGAGAGTTCACAAGCATGGGAAGAAATTTTTTGTCTTCTAGCCAAAAAAAAAAAAAAAATAGGCTAATTCTTTTTGTAATTACAGTAGGATAATGATGCCAGTAGAGTTTATGGTTCTATTTCTGATTAGATGCTAAGGTCATTGATTATGCTGTGCCCTGTGCTGGGTACGGTATTTTCATGAGATACGGTCACTACCCAAATATAATAGCAGAGAATAGAACAAAAAAATTTAGAAATATGTACAAGATAAGGAGTGATTCCAGGGAAAGAATGATTTGTTCTGTTACTGGAAGAATTAGAGACGAAGATGTGATGGATTAACAGAATCTTAAGTCATAAAGATGGGTTTTCTTGTGAGAAGATTGAGTGGGAGAGGGGACACTGATAAGCGTGAAAACTAATGTTAAACAAGACAAGATCATATTTGCATTTTTAAAAGATATTCTGCTGGTTGTAGAAATGATAAAAGGTGGTTATCCTTAGATTTGGAGACCAGAGGTAACTGATTGCAGGAATCCAGATGGAAAATAATAATTATATTATCACAGCGAGGAGCCTAAAATGATTTCTGTGTGCCTTGCCTGGGTGAAGGTTGGTGTCACCAATATAGAAAAGGAATTCAATAAAAATAATTTTCAGTCTTGGAATAATATTTTATATTAGAACAATTTTAAAGTTTTTTTAATGCATCCTGTAAATTATAAGACATATGGACGAGTCTATCAGTTGGGGGTGGAGCTGATGAAGGAGACAAAACAGGAAATTTCATTTTGCACATTAAAACTGCTTATAGAGAGCTTTAACGTAAGACTAGAAGTAATAGTGATGGAAACTTGGGAAATGGCATACCAGTCGTATGGCAAATGATCGTTTTTCTTTCATTGTCATAAGAATAAACAAGATCTGTTTTAAGAGTCACCTAGATGAAGATTTATCTACATGAAGACCTCATCTGAACTTGTTTTCGTTCATAGATGTCTACAAACACTTCAGCTAAAAAGTTAAATTTGAACATGATCTAGTTATGAAGTTAAGCATAGAGCCAAGAACTTCCAAGATTTCAGAAAAGAATGAATAGATGAACAAGTATAACATATGGAGGGCTGCGAGTAATGGCTCAAGCCTGTAATTCAGTGCTTTGAACAGTCAAGAGTTTGAGAACAGTCTGGGCAACATAGCAAGACCCCATTTTTAAAAATAAAAATAAAAATGAGCTGGGCATGGTAGCACATGCCTGTAGTCCCAGCTACTTGGGAGGCTAAGGCAGGAAGATCACTTGAGCCCAGGAGTTCCAGGCTGCAGTGAACTATGATCACACCACTGTACTCTAGCCTGGGCAACAGAGTAATACACTGTCTCTTAAAACAAAACAAAACAAAAAAACATACTAAGTAATATGTGCTATGATGTAGCAAGATCATGTGTCTGGGCTCTATATAAATGGAGGAAGATGAGATGTGAGTAGAAGGGCTGATGAAACAAAGTCCCTAAAAACCAAGTTAGTACAGAGAGGAAAATTGGGTTTAGAGAAAGGTAGCAGAGAACACAGAATATACTAGGTGTTTCACCAGACAGGAGACAGAACACTGAGGATGATAAAGATGGCAAAACTGGGTGAAGTCAGATAATGGAGAGCTTTGCATTTCAAACTAAATGGTTTGAATTTTGTCCTTCAGTCAGAGGAAAATTTTGGAAGGGTGTAAGCAAGGGAATCACATGATTTTTTTTTTTTTTTTTGGTAATGAAACATACTGGTGACAGTCAAAAAAATGTATTGGAAACTATTATGACCAGAGGTAGAGGGAAACACATACACACGTATGTCAACCAATACGTCACACAGGAGCCATGGGGGAAGAAAGAGTTTCATTTTTTACCTTTTTGTGTGTGTTCACTTAGTTTTGTGCTATAAAAAAGCAGAATTAAATTGTATATTCACACATCCTGAACATTTTACTTCTAAGTATTTGCCTTACACTGTCTTGTATCATTTCCTAGTTTGCTCTGAAGCCAGGACCTAAATTAGTGGCAACAGTTTTATCTCCTTTTAGCTACAGTCATGCATCGCTTGTTCTGATAAACGCATTGTTATGTGATTTTGTCAGGTAACATCTTAAAGTGTCCTTACACAAATCCGGGTGGTGGCGCCTGCTGCCTACCTAGGCTACATGGCATAGCCCATTGCTCCCAGGCTACAAACCTGTACCGCGTGTTGCTGTACTGAATACTGTAGGCAATTGTAGCACTGGTAAGTATTTGTGTAGCAACACATATCAAAGCTCAGAAAAGGTACAGTAAAAATAGGTATAGAAAATTTAAAATGACACACTCATCTGGTTTGCCATGGTTGGACCTGAAGAACCAGAAGTTTCTCTGAGTGAGTCAGTGAGTAAGTGGTGAGTGAATGTGAAGGTCTAGGACATTCCTGTAAGGGAACAGCATTTGGGGGAAAATTATTTGATGCATAACTTATTGGTTCACATGTAAAAATACCTGTCTCCTATGAGATTAGAAGCTCCTTGAGTGGTAAGACTTGCTCTTTTTTACTTTTATACATGGTAATTTGGCAAGGCATCTGAAACATTGTTGACATTCCTAATACTTGTCAAATGTGGAAACATTAATGTTTTTAAAGAAATTAGGATTTTTATTTATACACTAAACTTCATAGTTATAAATAATAACTAGGTCTGTATCCAAAGCTATATTTTGTGGAATACCACCACAATTTTTTTTTTTTTTTTGAGTTGGAGTCTCACTCTGTCGCCCAGACTGGAGTGCAGTGGCCGCTCCCGGCCACCGCAGCCTCCACCTGCTGGGTTCAGGAGATCCTTCCGCCTCAGTCTTCTGAGTAGCTGGAACTACAGGCACGCGCTACCACGCCCGGCTAATTTTTTGATTTATTGTAGAGATGAGGTCTCACCTAGTTGCCCAGGCGGGTCTCGAACCCGCGGGCTTAGGCAATCCACTCACCTCAGCCTCCCAAGGTGCGGGATTACAGGCTGAGCCACCGAGCCCGGCTCACAACTTTTTAAAAGATACATTTCCTGAATGGCGCAGTTCATTTGGCTTCAGGCTACTCTATTAACAAAGAGATGCCTTTTAAAGATGTTTTGATGACCATCAGCCCACACAAAATGTGAATTAACCATCTCAATCTACAGAGACTCTTTCATCTATTCTAACACCATTAACCTCCTATCCTACTAACACTATCACATCCTTGATACCTTCCTTAATTAACAATTTTACAGATAAATCATCTAATCTGGTTAAATAGCCAGGAAAATGCTTATAAACCAAAAAATTAAAATATTGATTTCTTAGCCAAAGTAAATATGTATGTAAAGATATATGTAACAAGTCCTAGCTCCCTATATTTTAAAAGCTATCCTTCCAGATTTTATAGTTGTGACATCTCTAAATATATCTATCTTTGTTTAGAGAGGAGAGGTTGAGATTGAGTCGGGATAATAAAAGCATTAACAAAATGCTATGGTTATTAGAGCCATCATATGAAATGTTTGTATCCTTAACAAAAGCCTGTGGAAATTTAAAATAAAAACACAACTTTTAAAGGGTTTTTAAGAAATGTTTTCTTTTTCCTCAAATGGAGTGACCCGCAGATCCCTATGCTTCAAAAGGAGAAGGAGAGCTCAAATGAAAGCCAACTAAAAGACTGTGGAGGGCTCGTGTTTCAGGTCTGGGATTATCTCCTTGAGAAAGCTAAAATTAAAAAAAAAAAAAGACATTAACTCCATCAACACAGTTTGTGCCTGATGTTACATTCTGTTGAAGTGATAAATAAATAAAACCTTCACCGATTAATGAAGAAACAGATATGTAATTGAATAATGACGTTACTGGTAAGTGAAATAGCAGAAGCATGTGCAAAATATTGTGTATTTTACTTAAGAAATTTAAGTTGTGATTGTACTACGTACTCAGATGTCGGGTTCTTAGAATAAAGAATGAGCAGTGTTGACACCATCAGTATAGTCACTATTGCCTCAACCTTCAGCTCACATGTAATTTTTCATAGAAATGGTGAGTTTTGCAAAGTTATTTGAGGACTTCAACAATCTTTCCAAGGTGTTTTTTTTTTCTCTCTCTCTCTCAATCCCTTGATATTCAAATACACTTCGGAATCCCCTGTAATCTCATTATTCCTATATGTCTTTTCTTTTTCAGTTAAGTCAAACTAATCCTCACTTCTCAAAGACTAAGCATAGGATTTCTAGTGTGCTATAGTCCACATTCAGCAATTCATGCCATTCTTCACCTTTTCTGATATTTTCGATGTGCATCTTTTCACAATATTGCCAGATTCCAACAAGACTGACTGACATAGATAAACAGATGGGGAAGTAAGGCTAGGAGGGATTTCTGAGTCAGAGTTGATTTACGTATTTTGTCACATTCCTCAACAATAGTTTTGAGTTATGTATGTATTTGTTTCTCTATTCAAGCTTGAAATGTGTGGCCTTAGGCAATGGAGAGTTGGATAGTGCAGCCTTCTATAAACTTCTTTGATCCTGGTCCTGTGTTAGGAAACAGGACCCTTGCCATGCACCAGCTTGCTGCTTTTTGGAAGACTTCTACCAAACAGGGCACAGGTCTAGTATGATAGCAGTTTCCAACGATGTCACTTGCCCTTCACTTTCCCCTGAGTCTGATTCTGGTCTGTGATCTGCAGCCCCAGGGTAAAGGCTAAGGGTGAAAGGGAGAGCAAATGTTAGGAGAAGAGAAGGCAGAGGAAAACAGGTTTGTCTGTGGATGCCAACACCATAGAAGTTATAAAATAGAAGCTAGGTGTTTGGATGCAATGGAATTTGCAAAGTAAGATTGATCTTCTGGAGAGAGGGGGTGGTGCATGGAGAGAAAGGGAGAGAGAAGGGGGTGGAGAGAGAGAGAGAGAGAGAGAGAGATTGAGAGGGAGGTCTAGATTTTAGTAGGTACATTGAAAAACAAACATGCAAAGGACAGATTGTTGTCTCCCTCTAGTCACTGGAGGAGGAAGCTGAATATTCTTGGAGCCGAATCAAGAGTAGGGTGCTTGGCCTTTCCAGTCACCAGAATTCCTCCCATAAAAAACATCTTGAGTATCTTCTTTTTTCCATTTGGCCCAACGGGGGCAGGTAGAAACAGCCTCAGCAAATTGTTCCTTTTCCTATTTCTTCTCTTTGAATTTTTGGATATCTTTTTCTCTGCTTTATATTATGCCTCATCCCTTTCCATTTTGTTCTTGTCTGCCCAGATTGGCCTCATTGCTCCTATCCTTTTGAGTTTACCTCTAGCACTGTGGTCATGATATTTTCAGAATTGAGTTTTTGTTTCTTTAAAGAATGGGGGTTGCTTTTCTCTGTGGAATCACCATGGTGACTGGGACCCTGTACACATATCCTGAAAACTGGAGGGCCTCGAGGCCCTTATTACTGCTCAGTACAGCGGGGCTCAGATCCCCGTGCTCTCCACACACCCCACTTCCACTTTGGCCAAACCAACCACACCCCTGAATTTCTCCGCCAATGTCCTGCTGGCAAGGTTCTAGCATCTGAGGGTGATGATGGATTCTATGTGTTTGAGAGCAATGCCATTGACTACTATATGAGCCATGAGGAACTGCGTGGAAGTACTCCAGAGGCAGCGGCCCAGGTGGTGCAGTGGGTGAGCTTTGCTGATAGCAACATAGTGTCCCCAGTTAGTACCTGGGTGTTCCCCACTTTGGGCATCATGCAACAACAAACAGGCCACCAAAAATGCAAAGGAGGAGGTGAGGCAAATTCTGGGGCTGCTGAATGCTCAACTGAAGATGAGAACTTTTCTGGTGGGCGAACAAGTGACACTAGCTGACATCACAGTTTTCTGCACCCTGTTGTGGTTCTATAAGCAGGTCCTGGAGCCTTCTTTTCACCAGGCCTTTCTCAATACCAACCGCTGCTTCCTCACCTGCATTAACCAGCCCCAGCTCTGTGCTGTCTCGGGGGAGGTGAAACTTTGTGAGAAGATGGCCCAGTTTGATGCTAAAAAGTTTGCAGAGAGTCAGCCTTAAAAGGACACCCCACAAAGAGAAAAGGGTTCACGAGAAGAGAAACAGAAGGCCCAGGCTGAGCGGAAGGAGGAGAAAAAGGCAGCTACCTCTGCTCCTGAGGAGGAGATGGACAAATGTGAGCAGGCCCTGGCTGCTGAGCCCAAGGTTAAAGACCCTTTTGCTCACCTGCCCAAAAGTACCTTTGCGTTGGATGAATTTAAGCGCAAGTACTCCAACGAGGACATACTCTCTGTGGCGCTGCCATGTTTCTGATAAGGATGGCTGGTCCCTGTGATATTCTGAGCACCTCTTCCCTGAAGAACCCACCCAGACCTCTATGAGTTGCAACTTCATCACTGGAATGTTCCAGCGATTGGACAAGCTGAGGAAGAATGTCTTTGCCAGTGTCATCCTCTTTGGAACCAACAATAGTAGCTCCATTTCTGGAGTCTGGGTCTTCCGAGGCCAGGAGCTTGTCTTTCTGTTGAGTCCAGATTGGCAGGTGGACTAGGAGTCATACACATGGTGGAAACTGAATCCTGGCAACGAAGAGGCCCAGACACTGGTGCAAGAGTACTTTTCCTGGGAAGGGGCCTTCCAGCATGTGGGCAAAGCCTTCAATCAGGGCAAGATCTTCAAGTGAACAACTCTTGCCATCGCCTAGCTGCCTGCACCTGCCATTCAGGGAGATGGGGGTCATTAAAGGAAACCAAACATTGAAAAAAAAAAAAATATATATATATATATATATATAAAGTATGGGTGTTTTATAATGTGTATACTTTTTTTTTTTTAAGGTCCCACTTGGTTAACTTATCCTCACTACATTTTAGGAAGAATATCAATCCGTTCAAAGATAAAGGTTCTTGCCCAAAGGTTAGGGGTCAAGGTAAAGCTAAATTGAATGTGTCCTCTTTCTCCAAATCTCCTCTGAACATATCCTGCAGAGCAAGACTTTCTTCAACCCTGTTTCCAAGGAAGAGAGGAAAAGAGAGCACAGTGGTGAGGAAAGAGAAGAGAGAGAGGGAATGAGCATTTAAAGGACAAAATAGCAAGAGTGTACATTTTAGATGCTAAAATAATGGTCACAGCAGAATGGGTCCATCTTTTGTATCACAACACTGAGAATGAAAACTAACTCAATGAAACACAGTGATGAACTGCACAAAATGCATGACTATAGTTTACTCTTTTATTTTAACCTCAAATAAAATATTTGAAGTGAGATTTAAAGGGTTTGTATAATTCTAGTCTAATTCTAGACTCTCTAGAGATCTTTTTTATATGAAATAGAACTATATAGCCACACGGATTTTTTTTTTGTATAGAATTGTGGGTGTACTCAAAATGGATAATCATATAAGAAACAAGAACAGCTTGAAAGAAGGTACAAATTATAAATAAACAGGTAAGGTTAAAGTTGGCCAAATAAGAGTTTCATTCAAGCTGTTGCTATTAAACATGACAGCAATTTTTAAAAATCTGGCTATGGTTATATTTTTATTTTATATATTAAACATTTAAAGACATTTACAATTTTATATTCATGTTTAATTATTCAAAAAGTTATGCTTTTAATTTGCATGTAATTACATCAAATACTATTTGTTTTTGTGAATGTTAGACCACTAAATTTTAGTTAGCAGTAAGAATCTATTAAATATTTCATATAAATATTTCTAAAAGAGAGGTCAAGTTTAAAGGTTTAATAGGATTTGTGCTTTATTTTAATATTGGCTCTGTCACTCTAGTTGAGTAATACTAAGAAGTTTAATAGATGCTTTAAGCTTTTGATTATTAATCTGTAAATTGTGCGACTGTATGGAACTGAAACGATGTGTTATATTTCCTCATGTTTAGCACAAGGTACAAGCATACCTCAGAGATATTGTGAGTTTAATTCCAGACCACTGCAATAAAGTAAATATTGCAATAAAGCAAGTTACACTTTTTTTTGTTTCTCAGTGCGTATAAAAGTTGTGTTTATACTATATTGCAGTCCATTTAGTGTGAAATATAATTATGCCTAAAAATAATGTACATACTTTAATGAAAAATATTTTATTGCTTAAAATGCTAATGATCATCTGAGCCATCATAGAGATACAATCTTTTTGCTGGTGGAGGGTCTTGCCTCCATGTTGACTGACTAGGATGGTGGTTGCTGAAGTTGGGTGGCTGTAGCAATTTCTTTTTTTTAATGCAATTTCTTAAAATAAGACAACAATGAAGTTTGCCACATTGATGGACTCTTCCTTTCATAAAATATTTCTCCATAGCTGTGATGATATTTGATTACTTTCAGAATTAGAGTCAAACATCTCAAACCCTACCACTGCTTTATCCACTAAGTACATGGAGTAGTCTAAATCCTTTGGTGTCATTTCTACAGTTGTCACAGCATCTTCATAAGGACTAGTTTCCATCTCAACAAACCACTTTTCTCACTCAATCATAAGAAACAACTTCTCATTCATTCAAGTTTGATCATAAGACTGTAGCAATTCAGTCACACCTTCAGACCCCACTTCTAATTCTAGTCCTCTTGCTATTTCCACCACAGCTACAATAACTTCCTCCATGGTAGTCTTAAACTCTTCAAAGTCATCCATGAAGGTTGGAATCAACTTCCTCCAAACTCCTGTTAATATTGACATTTTTACTTCCTCCCATAAATCACGAATGTTCTTAACAGCATCTAGGATGGTGAATTCTTTCCAAAAGGTTTTTGATGGGCTTTTCCAGATCCATCAGAGAAATCACTATCAATGGCAGCTGTAGCCTTACAAAATGTACTTTTTACATTTCTTGAAAATTGAAATTACTCCTTGATTTATGTGCTGCATAAGGGGTGTTGTGCTTGCAGACATGAAAACAACATTCGTCTTTTTGTACATGTCTGTCAAAGCTCTTGGGTGACCAGGCGCATTGTCAATGAGTGGTAATATTTTGAAAGGAATCTTTTTTTTTTAGCTATAAATCTCAACAGCGGGTTTAAATATTTCATTAAACCTTGCTGTTAACAGATGTGTTGTCCAATGTAGTCTTTGTTGTTCTATTTGTAGAGCACAGGCAGAGTAAATATAGCATGATTCTTAAAAGCCCTAAGTTTTCTAGAGTAGGAAATGATCACTGGATTCAACTTAAAGCTACCATGTGCATTAGCCCCTAAAAAGAGGGTCAGCCTGTCCTTTGAAGCTTTGAAGCCAGGCATTGACTTCTGTTCTCTAGCTATGAAAGTCCTAGACGGCATCTTCTTCCAATAAAAGGCTGTTTTGTCTACATTAAAAATCTATTGTTGGCCTGGCGCGGTGGCTCAGCACTTTGGGAGACCGAGGAGAGGATTGCCTGAGCCCAGGGATTCGAGATCAGCCTGGGCAACTTGGTGAGATCTCGTCTCTACAATAAATCACACACACACATACAAACTAGCCAAGTGTGGTGGCGTGCGTCTGTGGATCCAGCTACTTGAAAGGCTGAGGTGGAAGGATCACCTGAACTCAGCAGGTCAAGGCTGTGGTGGCGGTGAGCGTGCCACTGCACTCCAGCCTGGGCGACCGAGTGAGACTCCAACTACAAAAAAAAATCTATTGTTTAGTGTGGTCACCTTCATCCATTACCTTAGTTAAATCTTCTGGATAATTTGTTGCAGCTTCTATATCAGCACTTGCTGCTTTGCCTTGCAATTTTATGTTATGGAGACAGCTTTTGTCCATAAACCTCATAAACCAATACCCGCCAGCTTCAAACTTTTTCAGCTTTCTCACTTTTCTCAGCCTTCACAGATGAAGAGAGTTATAGGGACTTGCTCTAGATTAGGGTTGACTTAAGAGAATGTTGTGGCTGGTTTGAACTATCCAGATTATTAGAACTTTCTCCATATCAGCAAGAAGGCTGTTTCACTTCCTTATTATTTAAGTTTTCTGTCTTATTTGGGTGTGGTACATGGTACCGCAAGACAATTATAATAGTAACATCCAAGATCACAGATCACCATAACAAATATAATTGACCGAAAAAGTTTGAAATATTGTGAGAATTACCAAAATGTGCCACTGTGACAGGATTGAGCACATGCTGTTGAAAAAAAAATGGTTTTGATTGAGTAACTCAAAGTAAGGTTTCCACAAACCTTCAATTTTTTAATAAAATGTAATATCTGCGAAGCATAAAAAAGTGAAGCATGATAAAATGAGGTATGCCTATAGATGATAAATATATGGAAATTCACATTATAACTACATCCGTAGATTTTACAAAGCCCCCAATTTTTTATAATGCTTGTTGAAACATGTTTGTATAAGAAATTCTGATAATGTAAAGCTTTCTAATATAGAAACCAATAATTTTTTGTCATTAGTTAAAGAAAGGTAAGCAAAATATGTAGGGCTATTTATTTATTTTTAAGTTTCAATAGCTTTAGGGGGTACAAATCGTTTTGGGTTATATGGTTGCATTGTATAGTGACGAAGAAGTCTGGGCGTTAAGTGTACCCACCACCCGCATCTGTACACATTGTATCTGAAGGGTGATTTTTCACCCCTCCATCCTTTACCACCCTTTCCCTTCTGAGTCTCCAGTGTCCATGTATCATCCTCTATGCCTTTGTAAATCCTCAGTTTATCTCCCACTTATATGTGAGACCGTATGGTGAGAAACTAATACCTTTTAATGCTGAGCCTGGTAAAGAAAATTTGGTCTTTACGATCTAGAACCAGCTGGGCTCGGTGGCTCAGCCTGTAATCCCGCGCTTTGGGAGGCTGAAGTGAGTGGATTGCCTGAGCCCGTGGGTTCGAGACCCGCCTGGGCAACTTGGCAAGAACTCATCTCTACAATAAATCAAAAAATCAGTCGGGCATAGTAGCGCATGCCTGTAATTCCAGCTACTTGGAAGGCTGAGGCGGAAGGATCACCGGAGCCCAGCAGGTCGAGCCTGCGGTGGCTGGGAGCGGCCACTGCACTCTAGTCTGGGCGACAGAGTGAGACTCCAACTCAAAAAAAAAGAATCTAGAACCGGAATAGAAAACCCTTTTATATGACAAAGCAGATAAGAAATATTTTAGGTTTTGTAGGCCCTGTCGTCTCTCTTGTATTACAAAACTCTGCCATCATATCACGACATAAGTCATAGACAATAAGTAAACAAGTGGGTACGGCTTTGTTTAAAAAGACAGACAGTAGATTGAATTTAGTCTATGGGATTTTGTTTGTCCACTCTTGTAGACTGTCTGCTTCCTCTTCCCTTCACCCACTTACCTTTCCAAATCAATAACTACCTAGTTTATTGGCTCCTTATAGAAAGATATGGGTTTCTGTGACAAGATCTTCAATCTTCACATACTTTTCCTTGCTGAGAAGAGATAATTTGAAAGTAGCTTTGCATCACTTAGAATTTGCTTAAGGAAGCAGAAAATATTGAGCGTGATACTGAATAAAGGACTTGGGATTTCACCACACACGTGGTGGGAACTGACTGAATATATGGGAGAGGCTCTAGAGCCACATCTGGTGTTGGGCTGAAGTCTGCAGAACAGAAAGTGAAAAAAGAAAGATGAACAAAAAAGTAGGGAAAAAGCAAAGACAAGCCAGAAGCCTTGAGGACCAACTGCAGCATTTGCCGGCTCCTGCCTTCCTCTAGGCCTCCATCTTCAGTGATTCAGGGGACTCCCAGAAGACCCCAGCACCCTCCCTACACCCGGGTCACAGACCTCAAAGCAGGCATCAGCAGGCACCCGGGTCACAGACCTCAAAGCAGACACCAGCAGGAACTGGGCAAACAACCACAACCACGCCCGAGACTGCCTGACCTCCCTTACCTAAACATGGCCACTGCTTCATTTCCTCTTCTCAAATCACCTGCATAATTCCTTTGTGATCATTCTCAAGCCTGAGCTCTGCAGGAAAGGGAATTTAGGGAAATATTTCAGCTTAGCTAACTTGACAGAGTACTACAAACCTTGAAGCTGAATTAGCATATCGACTGTAAAGGAATTCAGAGGACAATGTCAGTCAGTGTCATTAAAGTTTCAACATTGCTGCCTTTCCCTCAGCTTCTAAAATAGTCTTGAGGACAAATACAACTGATTTTAGTATCTTAGAAACTGCCTCTGTAGAGCACTTACATTCCTTTTGTATTAAAAATCTATTTGAAGAATTGAATGAATTTCAAAAAAAGAAACATGATTGATGAAATTACCAGCACCAAGCCAGGCTCGGTGGCTCAGCCTGTAATCCCAGTGCTTTGGGAGGCTGAGGTGAGTGAATTGCCTGAGCCCGAGGGTTTGAGACCCGCCAGGGCACCTTGGCGAGACCTCATCTCTACAATAAATCAAAAAAATTAGCCGGGTGTGGTAGCGTGTGCCTGTAGTTCTAGCTACTTGGAAGGCTGAGGCTGAAGGATCGCCGGAGCCCAGCAGGTCGAGGCTGTGGTGGCCAGGAGCGCCCACTGCACTCCAGTCTGGGTGACAGAGTGAGACTCCAACTCAAAAAAAAAAAAAAAGAAAGAAATTACCAGCATCTGAACCCCTGTTCAGGCTGTTCTGTCAGTTTTTCTCAGACTGAGTCTCTTCTCATTGTTCACTCTTTTTTTTCCCCACTATCTCATATTTCCTAATATCCTCAAAATCATTGGTTGGAAGCCCGCATTTTTCTATATTGAAGGTAATTTTCAATCTTCACAGTATCAGAATGATTCCCAGAGGGAAAACTTGAAATGACTTGAACACAGAGTTATAGCCAAGGCTATAGTTCTGAAACTGAATTCAGCTTAAGAAAATTTAAGTTTTTTTGTTTTTGTTTTTTGTTTTTGAGTTGGAGTCTCACTCCTTTGCCCAGGCTGGAGTTCAGTGACACACATGCTCATGGCTACCCCAGCGTCAACCTGTTGGGCTCCAGTGATCCTTCCGCCTCAACCCTCCGAGTAGCCGGAACTACAGGTGCACACAATCTCGCCCAGCTATTTTTTATTTATTTATTTTTTATTGTAGAGAAGAGGCCTTACCAGGTTGCCCAGGCTGGCCTCGAACCTGTGGGCTCAGGCAATCCACTCGCCTTGGCCTCCCAAAGTGCTGGGATTACAGGCTGAGCCACCAAGCCCTGCCAGAAAATTTAAATTTTGAGATGATCTTCATCATTGACGCTTGTTTCATTTTATATATATATATATATATATATATATATATATATATATATATATATGTTTGGTTTTTTTTTTCCCATTTACTATCTTCTATTAATCCTTAGAAAACTTCCCTACCTGCCCTCATGAGTCTAGCTAACGTACAAACACACTCAACCGCGGAAACAATCACAGGAGACTCATGTCCCACCCAGATAAAGTAACTCATTGATTGTTAATCTTCAGTAACATATCCTTCATGCTCTCCTGTGGTTAGGGGGACAATCTTCATGCTAATAAAAAATTGCAAACCAACCTCATTGTGAATGTTTGGGATGCATCTAATATTAGCCGAAGTTCTCCTGCCTAACTTCTACACAGCTCAAAATATACCTTGGGCCACTGTTAGTGGCACAGACTTCAAAACCAGCACATTAGTTGACAGTTTTTCCCTGCAAGAAGTCATTGACTTACTACTCAGTATGTCCCCAAGCCAGCAACATTGGCATCACCTGGGAGCTTGCAAGCAATGCAGAATCTCAGTTCCAATCCCAGAGCTGCTGAGTCATAATTAGATTTTAGCAAGTTCCAGTTGTTATATGTGTGCATATTAAGGTATGAGATGTGCCGACTTAACTCTTGGAGTCTTCTCCTTAAATTGGAAATTATAATATAATACTTATACAAATGGCCAAAAGTCCTAAATGAGGTAGTGCTTGATTAGTGTCTGGCACAGTTCTTTCCACAGAAGCCTGAAGGAAAAGAATTTTCCTCTATGAATGAGGATGGAATGGACACTTTTGTGGCTCTCTGACCAATCATGAAGGCTGATGGAAAAAGATTTGACCATTCGAGGGAAACACTGGGAAGTGGCACTATGCCACAGAGAAAAACAGAGTCCTGGAGGAAGGAACTTGTCTACTCTTGGGAACAAAGCATCTAGAACACGCATGTGGTCAATCTCAGTGATCTCCAGAAAGCTGTGCCAGTCAGCCACTTCCTCCATGGAAAGGAAATGCCCTGTGCCTTTGGCTACACCTATACTATTTAGTCACGGGGCCAAATTCATTTGTTGGCATGTCTCTTTCCTGCATAATGAGTCATCACGCTTAATTTGTTCATAATTAAATCTCCAGAAGGGAAGTAACTTTTGGGACCTTTGTAGTCAAGGATTCCATTTTAGTCTACTTGCTCTAAAGTTAAACATAACTGTGAGAAAGGATGCAATGTCAAGTGTAGAAGGAATTGTCTGCCATTCCTTTCATCTAAAAATAGGTATTGAACACCCACAGTCTGTAAGATACTTTGAAAGCTATTTGTTTTTTGGGTTTTTTTGAGTCGAAGCCTCACTCCATCACCCAGGTTGGAGTGCAGTGGCACACTCCCGGCCATCCCAGCATCGACCTGTTGGGCACCGGCAATCCTTCTGCCTCAGCCTTCCAACTAGCCAGAACTACAGGCACGAGCCACCATGCCTGGCTAATTTTTTTTTTAATTTTTTAAAAATTTTATTGTAGAGACGAGGTCTCGCCAAGTTGCCCGGACTGGTCTCGAACCCGTGGGCTCAGGCAATCCACTCACCTCAACCTTCCAAAGTGCTGGGATTACAGGCTGAGCCACCGAGCCCGGCCCTTGAAAACTGTCCTCAAACCTGCTGTGCTTATTGTGGTGTTGGTGAGTCAGCTCAATGTAGGTAGGTACCTGTGTGCCTACGAATAAGTATAAAAAAGAGATCAAGAAAAATGCTTTGGTGTGCAAGGTTATACAAGCTTATTATGGCTCATATACTATGGCTTTTAAACAAGAGGCACTTACATAAAAATAGAAAAAAGGTATAGAAAAATTGCAAATTAGACTTTATATCTTAATGCCAAAGGTGTGTTTATTTATATAGCTTGCATTGATTTCGGTATATGAACTTATTGACTAAGGCTTCTATCTGCAAACATGAATTTTTGAATGCTAACAATAATGATACATGCAAAATAATAAGTAAGATCATGCAGCTTAACAACAGGGATGCCTTCTGAGAAACAGTATTATTAGGTGATTTCATCATTGTGTGAACATCATAGAGTGTATTTACACAAACCTAGATGGTTACAGCCTATTGCTTTAGGCTACAAACCTATACAGCTTGTTACTGTACTCAACACTGTAGGCAATTATAACTCAATGGTAAGTATTTGTGTATCAAAACATGGAAATGATACAGTAAAAATAGTTTTATGATCTTATGGGACCACTGTCACATATGTGGCCCATTGGTGACACATATGAAATGGTGTTATGTGGCATATAATTATATATACATATTATATAGTACATTATATATAGTATTTTAAACAAAAACATTGTTAAACAATAACTTAAAATGACAATTGGTCTTCCCAAATGAGATCATTTGTCTTTTTAATATTTTCTACTTGAAGATATCATTAAAACTATGTTCTAGCTATGCATGTTACATTATCTATCAGACCTTTCCACCCCATGAACGCATAAACATTTTGGGACTCGGGTTCGAGACCCACCTGGGCAACTTGGCAAGACCTCATCTCTACAATAAATCAAAAAATTAGCCGGGCGTGGTATCGCACGCCTGTAGTTCCAGCTACTTGGAAGGCTGAGGCGGAAGGATCGCCGGAGCCCAACAGGTTGATGCTGCGGTGGCCGGGAGTGGCCACTGCACTCTAGTCTGGGTGACAGAGTGAGACACCAACTCAAAAAAAAAAAAAAAAACAAACATTTTGGGGATTGTGTGGCAGTATTATTGTGTTCACTATGTCTAAAATATACAAATTTTAATATAATTCTCAGAATTTATACATATATACACACACGTATGTAATCCTGATACTGATGATCCAGAAATAAAAATCCATTTCCTTTTGATCAGTGTGTATGGTATTTTTGCTTCTTATAAGATTACAGAAATATATTGCACAGCTTAAAGCTATGCATTGGGGTACTCTGAAATGTATCTGACTCCTATTTGCCCAGATTTGATTACTGTGCTTTAGTGCCCCATAAACAATACGTTTGGGTTTTATGCCTGCTGTCTGGTTCCTGAAAGTGCTGAGCTTGGCAGGATTTCACTGTGATGATCATTACTCTGAATTTGACAGATTTTATGTGTTTCAAAACATCACGGATAATGATAATAAAGCCCTGTTTTTTTATATTAGTGCTGGAATTTGCCTTTCTGTTATTTCAGTCTCCTGAGGCACCCTTCAATAAAACTGAGCTCTCTTTCATGGTCACCCCTTCAAATACTCAAGAAGAGTTAACATGGCTCCTGCAAGTCTTCTTTCCTGATGCTAAACATCCTCATTTTCTTTGACGCCGCAATGTTCTAGCTTTAGGGCTCTCTCTATCCATGTCTCTTCATGGCCTACTCTAGTTAAATATTATATTCTATTGAATATTGGTTTTAGGTCTTTATCCCTGTTGTATTCATACACTTAGCTATGTATATGTATAGTGCTTCCTTCTAAACTCAGAATACACTGCTCCCCCCAACACTTGAGTTTAAGCTGTGTCTTTTCTCTTGCTTTCGTTAAAGAAAGGTGGGTGGAAATGACAGAGTACCTGTT
The DNA here is from genome assembly GCA_963574415.1 of Tarsius wallacei. Lineage (NCBI taxonomy): Eukaryota > Metazoa > Chordata > Mammalia > Primates > Tarsiidae > Tarsius > Tarsius wallacei. The sequence continues at coordinate 24,422 of CAUYQG010157770.1, read as the reverse complement.
CTGAGACCAGGCCTTCCGAAGCCTCCATGTTTCCACTACCCTTATGCATCTCTGTCATCCCCATAAGCAGAGAATAGGTACCAGCTGGATGGCTGGTCCAAGGAAGAATGAGAACCACATAGAGTCAATCCAGATTCAGTTGGCAGCTTGGAGCCAGGCTCCGAGATATGCCCAACTGAGATCAGCAGAGTTGTCCCAACGGACCTGCAGATGCGTGAGAAAGAAACATTTACTTGTTGTATGCAAATACGATTTTCTTGTTGTTTGTTATGGTAATAGCTGACTGATACAGGCCTGCCTTAGTTAAAAAATGGCATCCAGGAAAAAAATGTGGTGGCCTGGCCAATATAGTGCATCTACTTCTATATTTTGGAAACTTAAGGCTGGTATTGCATACCCCTATTTGCATACTATCAAGGACATGCTTCCACATCGAATACAATTATGTGAATTCCCCTAGAATTGTTCAATGCAGCAGTATTGTGGAATTTGTATCTTGTATGTTGTTTAATGTCACATTTGACTTTTTAGATGTTCAAGTTTAGTTATTTGGGCATTTGTATTGAACTATCAAAAAGGCATCTCATGAAATATTAGTCCGATGTGATGTTCCTTAAGAAAAAAAAAGTCTGTGGTCAAATAAATTTGTAAAAGTATTTATATTATATTCCTGTCTTGCAGATTTTCAATGAGTATTAGGTGCTCAAAAGTTTCTAGAAGTTCTACAGTAAAGAAGCCAATTTAAACTTTATTTACCTAACATTTTCCAAATTTATTTGACTACTGAGTTATTTGGGGGTAATATATTGACATAAAGCTGGTGTTCTGCTTAATATGTTTTATGAATGGTTAACTTAGTTCTATCAGATCTTTTAAATTTTTATTCATTTTTTAAAAGCATTAGCTGCTATTTTAACATCTGCATAAATATGTAAGTATTTGATAGGTGAGATATTTACCTTCATCCAAGTTACTGAGGAAAATGATAAAAAGTGAGTGCTATGACAAGCTACTAGAAATTTTACCACTGCTTATTATGTCTCATGATTATTTGATATTCTCTGAATATAAGTGTTCAGTAAGGATTTATTCACCTAACTAGCATATCACCTATTCTATATTATTTCATATTGCTCAAAAATTAAATAAGAATATTATTCAGTGTCTTGAAATCAAGGTATTTTCCCATTTGAAAAAAAAATCTAGTATATAGCAATGCTCTTCTCCATTGTATTTTATTGTGCTTTAAAATTTTTGAAACTGTAGAGTAAACAATGTTTCTTATAGATTGTATAGAATTAGGTACTATCTTACCTATAGTGGAATCAGAATGGCAGAACGTTAGTTCCTGGTTTTGCCTTACATGTAATAACTTAGTGCATGCATGTGTCTTCCATTTCATATCAACTTAAAACATGCATGGAAGATCTTATTTGAAATTTGATTATATTTTATGGTTTTGTTGGTCAAAAGTCTGACATCAAGTTGGGTGCGGTGGCTCACGCCTGTAATCCCAGCACTTTGGAAGGCTGGGGCGAGAGGATTGCCTGAGCCCAGGGGGGTTTACGACCAGCCTGGACAACTTGGCGAGACCTCATCTTTATAATAAATCAAAAAATTTTTACTGGGCATCATAGTGCACACCTGTAGTTCAACTACTTGGAAAACTGAGGCAGAAGGATCGTCTGAGCCCAACAGGTCGAGTTTGTGGTGACCATGAGCGTGCTACTGTAACTCCAGCCTGGGCAACAGAGTGAGACTCTGATGAAAAAAACAAAACAAAACAAAACAAAGAACAAAAATACTGATCATTTCTTCAAAAGTAGAAAATAGTTCAAATAACTCTATACTGAAAGATTTTTGTGTTCTTGCTTAGGGCTTCCTCGGTGAAATATTTCCTCCTCTTCTTCAAAAAGCAAATAGGAAGTAAATTCTTTAATTTTATATGTATAGAAATTTGAATAAATATTAACTCCATAACTCCACAGCTGGAAACTATTATAAGTAAAATAATAAGTTTTTGTAAAACCTAAACTCAAAATGACATTTCTGTATTAATTATCCTATGTCTGCAGAGGAAGAAATACATATCATTAAAAGTTGGAAATGGCGTTAGAAGACAGGCACGAGAGTGTCATAAGTGTATGATTTTCACTTATAAATAAGTCTTACACTTAGACAACCAATATGATACGCTCATATTCTTGGTGAATTATTTGTAAATGCCCATAAAATAGTTATACACCTAAGTCAGTATAAAAATAGATATCTACAGCTGAAGGTAACATATCAGCTACTTCCTAATCGATCTTTGTGTTAGGTTGTTACCCTTCAGTTTCTATTGCTAATTTTGGCACTATCAACAGTGTAGTTTTCTAATCCTTCATGCTGTCACTTCCTGAAGTACTTGTATTATATTGCTACCTACTCATGTTTTCAACTTCATATGTGTTACAGACTGCAGGGGCACATTGGACAGAAGTTCGAAATTGTCATTAGAGCTGGGTACTTGTTTTTTAACTTTGAAAGAACTGAAATAGAAAGAAATAAATTTGTCAGAATAGAAGTGTGTCATTTCTAGAGCTCATACACAATGATGACTCATCCTAGACCTGTCTCAGGACTAAGATGTCCAGCCCCTACTATGGGCACTGATCATCCAAAATTGGGTGGTCTTTTATTGGAGTCCTATGTTGCAAGTGAACAGAAGAAATATGATGATTCTTTCGTATGCTGGGTGCCTTAAAGGATCTACGCCCACATTGAAGAGCTGTGGCTCCTCATCCTATATCAATTTGGGGAGTCTTAACCAAGCTTTGCCATTGGCTTCTACTGACAAAGTAAATTATTTGCCTCTATAAACTTTGATTTCCTAATTTGGATGAGTTGAATGATAATATATGGGGCTTTTTCTATGATGAATTAGCATAATGCGTGTAGGTTTTTCCCTGTTTTCCATTTTTTTTTTATTTTTAATTTTAAAGATGTGGGGCACAATTCAGGGTTGGGTATACAAATGTTCATTATGCAGGTACCCTTGTTGATGAGGTGTGCCCACCCACCCCCGGCAGTTTCCCACCACTTCTATTTTTTTTTTTTTTAATCATGTTATTTGGACATCAAAAATGGTTGCCAATCCCAAATTTTTCTGGGAACTATATAATAGTCTTGCTTTTATTCCTATCCGAATATTCAAGATATTAGATCATATACTTATCACCAATTAAATGTTTTTTTAAAGACACATATATTACTCTGTACGTTATCTGCTCCTCTAGAAATGATTATTAGAATAACATTGTTATGATACTGAAGTATTTAAAAAGAAATAATAACCTTTCCATGAGGATTTCAGGCTTTAAATACTCTGTGGTAAAGGATAAAACACAAACAGTAAATGTATTTAGATAACATTCAAGTAGATTTTTCCTTCTAAACACAGTGCAAAATTAGAAATGGAAAGCTAATGAAATCGAGTCTTTTAAATGGTTGTTTATAGGTAGTAGGCTTAGTGTCCCTTAGCCCACTTCTTATAGCCACAATTCTTACAATATAATTGTCTACACAATAATTAATAAATCTATTATAGTTAGAGACTTTGTATGAATAATATATCCGATGGAATGATATAACGATAGCTTAAACTTACAGCATTCTCATTGTGGGCCAAGCACTGGGCTACATGCATTGTACCTTGGACATTGGGTGCTGATAAAAATTCTGTGGTCAAAATTCATTTTTCTAATTGACTTTTTAAAAATCCAAAATGTGTTTATTGGGATGGCTTCCCATTCATCTAGATTGGGGTGCTTTTAGTGCTGCTTCCTCCTGAAGGACATCCTTCTGTGAGCCTTGCTTTTCCTCCTGTAGGCTGACAGAGGACAGTGGAGCAGCCAACACACAAAACTACTGTATGTGCGTGGCTGAAGACCGTGGTGATGTTATAGCATCCTGGGCATTTCACATCTATGAAGCAGGAGTTGGAGCTCTGCACCAGGCGCTTCTTCTTGTGTTTCCTCTTCTCCTCCTCTGGAGAGGGATGAGGGAGGTCCTTTTCGAGAGGCATGCTCTCGTGGGTAGGTCGTCACCCCCAGAAAGGCCTAATTGACTTTTTTTTTTTTTTTTTTTTGAGTTGGAGTCTCACTCAGTCGCCCAGACTGGAGTGCAGTGGCTGCTCCCTGCCACCAAACCTTGACCTGCTGGGCTCCTACGATCCTTCCATGGAGCTGGAACTACAGGCGCGCGCTACCACGCCCGGCTAATTTTTGAGTTATTGTAGAGATGAGGTCTCGCCAAGTTGCCCAGGCAGGTCTCGAACCCGCGGACTCAGCCAATCCACTCACCTCAGCCTCCCAAGGCGAGAGATTACAGGCTGAGCCACCGAGCCCGGCTGCCTAATTGACTTTTAACTTAAGAAAAGATTTTTGTGAAGATATAATAGGTAAGAAACGTTTAATTTAAAATATATATTAAAATCACTTCTAATTTTCTCATTTGTAAATCAAAAAAGCATAAAATGTCCACAGATATAACTTGGGAATTTCCTGAGAACTTATTAATACAAAATAGGATATCAAGCTGCACACAAATCACTTAATTTACTAAAGTGTTTGTATTTTCTTTGGTTTTTTTGAGTTGGAGTCTCACCCCTTTGCCCAGGCTGGAGTGCCGTGGAACGCCCACGGCCACCCCAGCCTCAACTTGCTGGGCTCCGGCGATCCTTCCGCCTCAGCCTTCCAGGTTGCCGGAACTGCAGATGTGCTCTACCATACCCAGCTATTTTTTTTTTTTTTTTTTTTGAGTTGGAGTCTCACTCTGTCGCCCAGACTGGAGTGCATGCCCCGCTATTTTTTTTTTTTTTTTTTTGAGTTGGAGTCTCACTCTGTCGCCCAGACTGGAGTGCAGTGGCCGCTCCCGGTCACCGCAGCCTCGACCTGCTGGGCTCCGGCGATCCTTCAGCCTCGGCCTTCCGAGTAGCTGGAACTACAGGCATGCGCTACCACGCCCGGCTGATTTTTTGATTTTATTGTAGAGATGAGGTTTCGCCTGCCCAGGCGGGTCTCGAACCCACGGGCTCAGGCAATCCACTCACCTCAGCCTCCCAAGGCGCGGGATTACAGGCTGAGCCACCGAGCCCGGCAGTATTTGTATTTTCAAAGTGCAATTACTTCCCAAAGGATTATATCTTTATTACTTAGCTGATCATATAGAATATTTATAAATATTTTTAAATGCTTTATACAAAAAACGTAAATATTCTGTTACCTACTTACTTCTCAAAATGTCTTACTTGAATCAACAGTCAGTAGCTTCAAGGGGTTTCTTAGAAATATAGAATTTCAAGCCCCACTCAAACCTATTAAATGAGAACTAGCATTTTATCAAAATCCCAGCTGATTCATATGCTCGTTTGATGAGTTCTATCTACTTTTCAAAAATTAACTTAAGTTATTTAAACATTTGCTGTTATTATCACAAAGTGGGAAGGAGAAATATATTGTTTAGAGTGCTAATATGAAAAATATGTAACAAAGTATTAAAGTTCTTTGACCATTTTTTGAAACGCCTTATGTTACCCATTTGCACTTGGAAATTACCAGAATATATTCGAAAGTACATGTTACAAATAGGAGATTTTAGATTATTATACATGTTATTTAAAAGGGATTTAATGAAAGAAAGATTGAGGCAAGTTTATAGATAGCACTCCTGTGTGCTTAAAATGCATTATACCACTAGGGAGCGCCAATGCTTTTGATTTGCAATTTCAAAAAATTTGATCAAATTAAGTTTTGAAAGAGAAAAGAATGAATATGTGTAACATGTAAGTAAAACCCACATAGAAAAAAATTAGACAATTAAAATGACAATCTGGATTGTAAATTTGGTATACAATATGCTTTTATGCAAAAAGAATAATTCTAGAAGTCTGACTTCATGTTTCTACTCTTTTTTGAAATTGCTGCAAAGATTTTTAAAAATTTAGCCTACAAGCAATGAGCAAAATATGCTGAAATGTGAACAGAGGTTCTCCTATGGGACTAGCACTGTAAGAGATTGTTGTCTGCTTCTAAATAATTAATATGTATTTTTCATTTCATTTTTTATTATGGTGATGGGAGATTTCATTTATAAACAGTTTCTTTAGAAAAAAAATTTAAGAAGGAAAGCAATAAGGAAGGAAGGCAGGAAGAGGAAAACAGAATTAGTACTCATTTTCCAATATATTTTGGGGTCAATACTCAAATTTTACCTGCATATACTAGGGGACAAATCATTTGAAGGCTTGTGAATAGGATTAAGGAACGTTTACAATGCCAGGATACTCCCTAAACTTGCCTATCTTCATGTGGTACTTTATGAAGCTACAAGGAAAGTAACATGGTTTCCTTCCAGACTCCTGCTAAAGTCAGTCTCACATTAGACATTACTTCAATAGGAAATACTCATTGATTGAAACTAAACCTAAAGTCCTGAAAATGTATCCTTCTGGCAAGATACAGTAATTCTTTTAAATTGGGAGGGTGACATTGATGTGGATACCTTGTCACATCTAGAATTAACTTGGGGGCCCATAGAAGTTGGTTTCTTTGAAAACTTCATTAATATGCTTATAAGAAACTTAGACCCAGAAGAAAAAAAAAAACTAAACAACTACAGTAAAATATTTAGTGAAATATATCTGTAGTTTGTTGTAGCTCAAATGTAGTCTGTAAATGTGTGTGTTGTGTGTGCGTGTGTGTGTGTGTATGCTTCAATACTGACCTACAGTCTGAAAAAATTAACTAGTAGTTAGCAGGTTTTGCCTTGGTTTGCCCTCATTTTTCCACTAGTGTGTAAAACATACATATTTAAATGTCATTCATATACCTGAATTTCAAACAGCTGCATTTAAAATTTTTTTTTTTAAGATGTGGAGTACAGTTCAGGATTAGATATACAAGTGGTTATCATACAGATAAAGTTTGGGCCTCCCTTTGGTCCCCTCTTCCCCTGGTTTGAGATCAGGTACTCTTATTGATGTTATGTGTCCCCCTTCCCTCCCCTGGCAGTTTCCAGCTATTGCCAATCCCTTTCTTATAGTATTATGGCAATGTTGAGGGTCCATTTGCATTTCTTTTCTTTTCTTTTCTCACTCCATCGCCCAGGCTGGAGTGCAGTGGCACTCTCGTGGCCACCGCAGCCTCGACCTGCTGGACTCAGGCGATCCTTCTGCCTCAGGCTTCCAAGTAGCTGGAACTATAGGCATAGGCTACCACACCTGGCTTATTTTTGGTTTATTGTAGAGACGAGGTCTCACGAAGTTGCCCAGGCTGGTCTCGAACCCCTGAGCTCAGGTAATCCTCTTGCTTTGGCCTCCCAAAGTGCTGGGATTACAGGCTTGAGCCACCGCGCCCGGCCTCGCCCCTCACTTGCATTTCTAATCAAAATTTTATCTATTGCTCTTCTACTCATGGCATAAAATCCTGCTTAGAGGAAAAATATATTTACTGTTTGTGAATAAAAGTCAACAAGCAACCACGATTCCTGACCACACTACTTATACTTTCCTATTTGGAGTGTTTGCCAGTATTGGTCCTCAGCTATTTAACATGCAAATTAAGACAAGGCCGTTTCTTTGTTAAGCGGTGGAGATGGTCACAAAACAGATGCTCACAAAACATACGCCTTCTTCATTAATATAACACAGCACAACTTTTCAAAAATTGTGTAAAAAATATATTTTTTTATGTCCAATGAGAAGTAAGGACTGACAGCCTATTCCATGGTTGCTGTTTTGGATTCTGCACCTCTGAGTTCCTGTCTTCTATAAGATTCTGACACCTTATTTTTTATGGCCAAAATTGTGCACCTTGTCCCACTACTACCAGGTATAGAAACTGTTTTTCTTTGATTCATCTTGACCTAAGTGAGAGAAACTGATATTCCTAGATAACTTTTATCAAACTGAAAATAGCACACAATGGAAAAAAAAAAAAAAAAGGACAGGCACAGAATTTAAAAATTCTAAGCCAGGCATGGTGGCACATACCTGTAGTTCCAGCTACTTGGAAGGCTGTGGCAGAAGGATTGCCTGAGCCCAGCAGGTTGAGTCTGTGGTAGTCCTGAGTGTGCCATTGCACTCCAGCCTGGGCGACAGAGTGAGACTCCAACTCAAAAAAAAAATCACTCTTTAAAAGCATTTCCATTTTTCAAGACACAACTAGAAACACTGAATAGGTATGCTTAGACCTAACTTAACTTTTCTTATCATAATATAAAGACACATTAATTCCAAAGGACTAATTCTTCTTCAAATTTATTCCTCTCGGCTCTATTTCTTTCCAGACAATACCTGTTTCGTGGCCAGCTAAACTTTACCTATTATCTTGTCCTTTATTGCCTTCGGGAACTAGTCTGATGGTTTATCTCACCCCTGTAGAAAAGTGGCAAGGTGAACTTTTTCTTAAATAAAGTGTTCTCTGTCTTGCTGTTCCATGTGTGCTTCGCAGAGCGGTGGCATTAGCATCACCTGGAAGCTGGCGAAAAACACACATCTGCATCCCATCACCATTTGTGGGCTGCAAGCTAAGCTAGCTGCAAGCTCCTTTTTCATTTTTTTTTTTTTTTTGAGTTGGAGTCTCACTCTGTCGCTCAGGCTGGAGTGCAGTGACATACTCATGGCCACCACAGCCTCTACCTGCTGGGATCAGGCGATCCTTCCACCTCGGCCTTCCAAGTAGCTGGAACTACAGACGAACATCACCACACCTGGCTAGTTTATGTGTGTGTGTGTGTGTGTGTGTGTGTATGATTTATTGTAGAGACGCGGTCTCACCAAGTTGTCCAGGCTGGTCTTGAAACCCTGGGCTCAAGCAATCCTTTTGCCTCAGTCTCTGAGAGCTGGGATTACAGGCTGAGCCACCATGCAGGCCTGCAAGCTCCTTTTAAGGGCAGGAATGACTGAATACCTGAATTTTAGACTGAAGATGGTATGTGCTGCCCCTTTCCTCTAGTGCGACTGTGTTTTCCACAGTCATCACCAAAAGACCATGTCACTGTTTTCCTTGACCCCCGACTTTGCCTGAAACAAATTCTCAACCTGGAACTCCAAGGAGTCCCTAACATATGTTCACATTATACCTCATCTAATCCATCCTAGCTTAGATAAGCCATCAAGTTATCAATTTTGTTCACTCTCACAGAAATCTATGACAAAAAAAATTATTTGTCAATGACTGCTTATAGGGCTATTTCAATGTAAATTCTCAGTAAGGACAGAAACTAGAACAAATATATAATCACTATAAAGTGTATATATAGTAAGTGAGAAAGGATTATATTCATTCCCAGAACTATAAAGAATATTTTGGACAAAATCCCTGCAGAACAAGAACTTTTTTTTTTCTTAAATAGAGAAACAGAATGCCAGAGCTTTAAGAGACATGAGAAATCACTCAAGCCCTGACCTTTAAATTTATAAAAAGAAAAGAAGAAGAGGGAAGGGAGAAGAGGGAAGGAAAGGAGGAGGGGAAGGAGAAAAGGAAGGGCCAGAAAAAGAAAAGGAAATAAAGAGACCTACAGGGCTTCTTTAACTTGTTCATTTTTATGGTTGTTTATATTACATTAATGTTTAATCATTAGACTTGGACTTTTTAAACTTATTTAATTGGAAGCAATAAAAAAAAACAAAGTTTATAATAAATGCTATCAGTACGATCATAACATTATGCTTATGGCCCTAATCAGGTTAATTCAAGTTCAAGGGGTTCTAGCTTTCACAATTAGATTGCAGTCGAAGTCAAAGGTGATAAGAATGGTAAGTGGTAGACAATTTTTGTTGTTAGCTTATGTCTACCAGTATAATCAATGCCTAGTCCTAATAGAGCATGCAAAGGTAGGTTTAATTACTTCTGAGAAAATGAGAAATTAAAAAAGTTTACCAAAGTTATTAATTTTTTTCTAAAATGCAGTGTTCTCCAGAGACAGTTTTCCTTGTGAATAATGAAAAGATACTGATTTTTCTGATGATGGAGCTGCCTACCCCCTAGGCTGTGACATTGTTGAGATTGATCTTTTTCTACTTTAAGTTCCCAGTGTCTAGAACATGTTTGAGGCCTAGCATGGTATATTACTCAAGGTTCAGTGCAGAAAGCCCCCTAGCTGTTTTAAGAGCAGAATGACTTAATACAGAGAATTAAGTGTATAAGGAAGGAAAAGATTTTTCTCAAGACTTTTAGGAGTCCTGATGGAGTCTGAAAGGAAAACTGACAAAGACAGAGTAACAGGAAAAATCATACAAATTTATGTAATAAATTTTATGTCATACGAGGGTCTTCATAAGGCAATGAAGACCCAAAGAAATTGGTAAGCCTATGTATTTTTTTTTTAAGCTGGAGTCTCACTCTGTCGCCCAGGCTGGAGTGCAGTGGCATATTCATGGCCACCCCAGCGTCCACCTGCTAGGCTCCAGTGATCCTTCCACCTCAGCCTTCCAAGGAGTCAGAATTACAGGTGTGCACAACCATGCCTGGCTAATTTTTTTTTTTCTAATGGTAAAGATGAGGTCTCACCATGTTGCCCAGGTTGGTCTCGAAAGGCCTGTGTATTTGTTATTCAAGTTTTGATGAAGTGAAGTATGTTTGGATTCAAAAGTATAATCTAATGGCAATAATCTTGGGGGAACTTAGCAAGACCTGTTTTTTCAGATTCATTTCTGTTTCCCGATGTTTTTAGCTATGAAGATGCTCCTTTCTTCTGAGTAAGGAGGGCATTTCTTGGATGAGGGTCTTATGATCTACTTCAGGAGAAGGTCAGAAAACCATTCCTAAGTTTTATCACCTGCTTCGGGAAAGAAGGGTGAGAAGGTGAGAATGGTCTTTCGGAGTTTACTGTTTTCTCAAATGCCAAGGTGTCATATTTTGTGGTAGTGTTTCCCGAACTCTATTGAGTACTCACAAAATTATTGGAAAAAATGGGAAAGCAAAAGTCAGGTTTTTATATTTTTACTTATACTACTGTGATGCAGAGTTCCTGAAGCTACTGCTCCCACCCAGAGATTAGGAAGCTTCATGAAACTACTGCCAAGTCAGAAACCCAAAGCCGGTCGTTGGCAGTGGTGGGGGGCCAGACTTGCAATAGTTCACATTTCTAAAGTGGGTTGTCAGGCATTGCTACAGTCATGGGTTAAGTTGCCGTTACCATCCTCACACTTTTCAAATTTTTTGCCAGTATAGCTCATCGTCAGGAGCAAATTTCACCCAGAATCCTAGCCGCAAGAGAGTTTCAGAAAAACAGTGTCCAGTCTTCCAACTCTTGTGAAACTTGGGAAAGCATAAAAAAAGAATGGGAATTGGTGCTGGGCAGTGTAGGGGTGGAAAAAAGTAATTTTACCTTGTAGAGCTGGAAAGGATATGATCTCTTTCCTCACCCTTCTTAAAGGTTATGGCCAACACTCCTTTAACAAAACAGGCTGACAGAAAAAGGTATAACATATTTATTTAATCAGGGTTATATGTGACATAGCCTTCAGAATGAAGACCCAAAGACCTAAGGAAAAACTGCTCATTTTTATGATTAGATTCAACGAAGAGTGGACAGCCGTGCAGAAATGTGATTGGATAAGAAGGGAATGATCTAATGTAATAGCCTGAAGACAGGGAACCCAGCAAGGTCTGTCTGTTCAGATTCTTCTTGACCTCTCTGTGCAACATTTTCTCCTTCTGGATAAAGGGCAAGACCCCTCTGGCAAAGTGTTTTTTAATATACTATCAGACAAAGGTAGGACAGAGAATCTCTTTATGGTTAGCTCCTAGACAGACAGATGCAGGAGAATTGGAGTAATAATTCTAGTTTTATGGCAGACTTTGAGGAAAAGTGGTTCCAGGTCGCTCTGATCCCATGGGGAAGAGGAATTCTGGCTTTTGTACTCGCTTCAGAGAAGACTGAGGATTGAGAAGCAGGAGGGCAGGAGACGGTCAGAGTGACTTTGGTTCTGAGGCTGCCTCTGAGGCCCTTCCAATGTTTTTTTTAGTCTGATGTACTCAGATGCCAAAGTGCCATTCTTTGGAATATTATTTTCTGAGCTCTTACACCCTCTACTCTTCTAAATTATCCGCTGGGGCTCCTGAAACAAAAGACAGACTGACCAGAGAAACACAAACAGAAGTTTATTAACATCTATATCGCATATATACATGGGAGACACCCAGGGAAATGAGTAAATCTTAAAGAGGTGGCCCACTACTTTGACTTATGTAGCATCTCCAACTAAAGCAATGAAAAAAGAGTGTGGAGGAGGCAAGTTACAAGAAGGTAACCAGGAAAAGCGAGATAGACAAGAGTAAGGTTTGGTGCATTCTCCATTGATAAGAGTCTCTTGTGATTTAGTCATGTTTCTCTTCCTGGTACAGAAACAAAGATATCCTTACAAATAGAGATTTCCTTTCTACATGTATGTTTCCCTTACAAAAAGGTAATAAACTGTTTTTAGAACTCTTTCTGCCTCTGCTGTTTCTCAAAATAGTCAGCTCAAAATAATCTTTATGCATAAAGAGGCATCTTCTCTTCTCATACAGTCATATTTTGGTATCATCTCCTACAACATAAAAAGATAATAGTCAAGCCGGGCTTGGTGGCTCAGCCTGTAATCCCGCGCCTTGGGAGGCTGAGGTGAGTGGATTGCCTGAGCCCGCGGGTTCGAGACCTGCCTGGACAACTTGGCGAGACCTCATCTCTACAATAAATCAAAAAATTAGCCGGGCGTGGTAGCGTGCGCCTGTAGTTCCAGCTACTTGGAAGGTTGAGGCGGAAGGATCGCCGGAGCCCAACAGGTCGAGGCTGCGGTGGTCGGGAGCGGCCACTGCACTCCAGTCTGGGCGACGGAGGGAGACTCCAACTCAAAAAAAAAAAAAAAAAAATATAATAGTCAAAGCACATGGGAGAAAAGAAATGATTTGCAGGAAGAGAAGTAGTGAATATATTAGATGCCTGCCATGCATGGGACATTGCAGAGGGCTTTACTTAAGTTATTTATTTTAATACTTCCAGCAACTGTTTAATTATTCTTTCCACTTATACTGAAACTTAGAGAATTTAAGTAACTTTTCCAACTTCACATAACTTCACATAACATAGTAAATGATAGAGCAAATATTTAATATTTGAACCCTGTTCTCTCTGAATCTGAGACGTATTCCTTATTTACTATTTAGTGCTAACTTCTGTGAATTCTTCAAGTAAGTAGTGACCCAGATATCTATTTAAATTGTCACCTAGTTTCCAATCCCCACAGTGATATTTTTCGTTGTATTAATCCAATTCTATTACTTTAAAAGCCAATAGATCATGTAGGTAAAATGTTCTCACCAAAAGTATAAATCTACACTCATATCATCAATAGCCGTGTAGATGTTTACAGCTAATTGATATTTACAGGACTAAAGATTATAAATGATGCTTTTTGTTCAAATTCAAAGAAATTTAAATTTGTTTTTCTAAAGCAACATAATATATTTGCATTCTTGAAAGGAAGAGTCGAACTGGACATCACAGAAATGCTGCATAACACACTATCATCTACTTAACCAATACCATACTCCTTATGTGGGGATTTTACTGATGTGTATGAATCTTAAAGCGTGTTACTTAGTGCAAAGATTTTCAAAAAAATTCTAGATATGCCTATATATTATCTGTCATATGAAAGAGACATGTTTATCATGGAAGAAAAATGTTTGAAAATTGTTGATGTAAAATATTGACAAAAACGTCTAACTTTGCATTCACAAGTTATCACTGGTGCATTACCTTTTTAGTATTCAGCACATATGTATTATTATGTGTCTGCTGATCATAATGTATTGCATAGGTAGAATTAGAAAATCTGCCCCTAATTCTTAAATGGTACTTTCAGATCGATCCACTCCATTTTTGCATCCTAGAATCGATTGAAATTGTTGCATAAACCTCTCCATCATGAGAGAATTCTCTATTAGAAAAAAGTTATAGGGAACCTGATCAAAGAATGAATGCAAAGAAGGAGAGATGCATAAAACAGAGTATTCTATATGGGTGTCCATTCTCCTTGGTGGGTGAGTGGTTTGTCCCACCAACTGAGATACCTGTCTTTCTATGGAAATCCTACTGTATGCATATAAATATCCATTTCCATATGTATATTTGGAATATATACATATATACATGGCTGTACCTTCAGTGTCCTATCTTTTAGGCACCAAATGCACACAGAGAACAAATGCACCACAAAGAGAACATCTGGAAATCATTAGTCATAATTATAGCCAGGATCAAGGGAAAAACCCGGCAGGTGGAGTGTTCTCTCTAACAAAAGTGTCCAGAAATCTGGAAAGAGAAACATTGTTTAAAACATGGGTCTTAAAATAAATCATGACTCTAACTTCCTCCGGTCTTGGTTTTCTTTATTTTCTTTTTTTTAAACATGGTTCTTATTGCATAGAAATGGAATATTTGGCACGATAAAAACAATAAACATGAATTGAGTTTGTGATGGGACTTAAAGAATTCTATAAAGAATATGGACTTAGATCCAAATCTTTTCCCTCCGGCTCTGCAGCTATTAACTGTCACGCCAATATCATGTGTTATTTTAAAATAGAGATGTGGTGATAAGACTAGATGCAGAAGTAGAATTCCTGGACTCTGCCTGGGCTTGGGGAGGTTGCTTGCTTCCTCTGGATCTTCAAATGTTAGGACTTCTGAATTAGACGCTTTTTAGTTGTAAAATTCTGTCATCAAACGTTGATGCTCAGCATTGGGCAGAATGAAAAAACTTGAAAGCCTAGCAAGACTGCCCTTTGGATGCTTACATTTCAATTTATTGAGCAAAATAGGAAAAAAAGACAATAGAAGTGTGGTGAGTAGATCTGTAGAAGAAAGAGACAGAGAACCACAATGTAGCTTGTGGAAATGATGCATCAATGAAAAAAGCTTTGAAAGGTAAGGAGAAATTTTATGGGATAATTTGTGAACTTGGTTTGATAGAGAATGGGACGAAAGACATTTTCTGAATAAGGTTAAATAAAAAACTGGGTTCTCACGCTGGATAAGAGGAGTATATTAGGTAAAATATTGAGAAGATAGTTGTACATTAGTTTGCATTTTGTTTTTCCATAAGTTACAGTATTATATTAGTTGTCCATCCGAATAACAAATATTTTAAAACCTAGTGGCTTAAAACAATAAAAATGTATTATTTCACAGTTCGGGTTGGTCAGAAATTTGGAAGAAGCTTGGTTGGGTCAGGGTCTCATGTGAGGTTGCAGTTAGTGTGTCAGCTAGGCTTGACAGGGCTGGAGAGTCTGTTTCACAAAGTATCACTCCCAGGCTGCTAGCAGGAGGCCTTAGTTCCTTACTCCATGAACCTCTCCATAAATCTGCTGAAGTTTCCTCATGGCATGGTAGCTTTCTACCCCCAGAATGAGCAATCCATGAGATGAAAGAAGTGGAGGGAGAGAGAGACAGACAGACAGATAGATGGTTAGACACAAGCAGAAGCCACAATGTCTTTTATGAGCTGGACTCAAAACACACCATCACTTCTGCCATATTCTGTTAGTCACCCAGTTCAACCCTGATATCATTTGGGAGGTGATTACATGACAGTGTGAGTACGAGGCAGTGAGGTCTTTGGGAACCATCTTGGAGGCTGGTTGCCACAAATACTGATACAAAATATAATACTAAGGAATGAAGATAGAAGAGATGTTGAGTCCAAGTCTGTGTATGTGTATGTGTGTATACATATATTAATATGT
This sequence comes from Tarsius wallacei, assembly GCA_963574415.1. Taxonomy (NCBI): domain Eukaryota; kingdom Metazoa; phylum Chordata; class Mammalia; order Primates; family Tarsiidae; genus Tarsius; species Tarsius wallacei. The sequence goes on along the minus strand of CAUYQG010157770.1, from coordinate 8,646 downwards.
ATACATATATAAAAAGACTTTGCAGAGGAAAATATAGTCTGTAGCTAGCTTTGATTATATAATTTTTTACATTAGAGGGGGAGGAAAAGAGTATCGGTACACGAGTATTTATTTAATATATATTTCCAAATTATCTACATCTTCTAACATCAGTAATATTTCATAGAAAAATATGAACGTAAAAAAAAATCTGTCTTTATTGTTAGATGTGATTTGATTTTTTTTTTTTTTTTTTACTGCTCAATGTGGTTAGCAAAGATCTTACCATAAGAAGTGCGAGTTCGGCCATGTGCTTGTTGCTTATGTCTTCCTTATTAGTATTATCTTTAATCTACAGCTTCTATTCAAAAATCTTTTAAGCCATCTCTCTACTTTGTGAGGGCTAGTTAGTTAAAATGAGAATAAGACCTATAAACTCATTTAATCAGTCCAGAGAAACTGTAATGCAGCCCAACTGAGAACAGATGAACAAAGACACACTGTTGACGGCTCTGCTCGGTGGACATCCTGCTCAACTCTCAAGGTACCTCACATTCTTTCCCTGAAATGTGACCGTAAGATGTGGAGGTAAAATGAGAGCACCAGTGTTGATTTGTAACTAAAATAAAGATTGATTTCTTTCCCTTTTGAAGACAAATAGCATGTTTAATATTTTCTTCTGTATTTTAGTGAATTTATTTGATGGCTAAAGAGTTTCTCAAAACTTATTTTGCTTTAATGAACAAAGAAGTAGGCACATTTCATCTAAATCAGGGATCAACAAACTATGATCCCAGTTCTTTGTCTGTTTTTGTAAATAAAGTTTTATTGTAGCTCAGTCACAGACATTTGTTTACCTATGGCTACTTCCATGCTATAATAGCAAAGTTGACTAATTGCTGCATCTCTGTATCCTGCAAAGAGGGAAATATTTACTATGTAGCCCTTAGAGAAAAAGTTTACAGCCCCTGTTCTAGATGCTTTACATGAAATTCAGTCTTGGGTAAATTTGAAGACAGGGCGGCTTAGCGATTAAAGAGACAGACTTTGTTTAATCACATCCCTTTTGAATCAGATCTCACCTTCTCTGGCCTGGTGACCTTGAGCCAGTTGCTTAATTTCTTGTAGTCACACTTCTCCAATAATATATCATAGAATTTTGGGAGGATGAAATGTCATGTGCCAAAGTGCCTAAGTCAGTGTAGTATTTAGGCATTGAATAATGCAGAATTTTAGGACACATTATCGAGCAGATGATCTATACGTAATAGAAATAAATAGAGAAAGAAATTTAGTGCAAATGTCTTTGAGCGTTAGCATTTATTTTGTTTTCATTATGTTATTATTTTATATAGTCTGTGTTTGTTAATTGATTTCAATCTAGACTTCAAGTGAAATTCTTAGGGATTGGCTTTGGTCTTTTTGAACATTTTGCCGAAACTTGAATGATGACAGATGAAAAGCTTAACATCTTTGTGAGTGAAACAAAGGCAGGAAACACAGAGGAGCGTTGTATAAAAAATATGAATTTCAAAAGACTAAACAGAATAAAACTAAGAAAACCAAATTTAACAGATACAAATGTTTTTAAGTATAATATGAATTTAATAACAACTACAGAAGTGCAGAACTGAGATACTCAATTTAACCTGTTCATGTCACAGATAACAACTAAATGAATAGCATGGCTACATGGAAAAAGAACTATCAGAACAACATGGCTGTTTAAATGGGAGAGAGAAGAATGTTCACATTTCTCAAAAGATCATGAGACAGAGACAGAGAGCGAGAGAGAATATGATTGTGAATGTGAATATGAATGCAGTCTGAGGCTCCATCAAGAGCACAGAATGTACAGATCCAATGATACAAATCTGATCAGTTCATTTTTTTAGGTATTTGTGTTTAATTTTAGATGCCACATTTTTAGAGACATTAACCTACAATAGGAAAAGTTAAGTTGCATTTACAATAGACTATTTTTGTACTTAGAGCTTTACCTACTACATATACCAGGAATGGTACTAACAGCCTTTACATCTGGTGACTGTAATATCTATCTGCCCTTCCCCATAAAAATTTGGAGTGGATTTAAGGGCAATCTAGTTGGCTTCTAGCTTTGAAACTGAGGTCGGCATTATTTATTTTACATATGAAGACACTGAATTTCATATGGATATATAATGATAATGTAATGTCTATGATATGATATTGCAACAAAAATCAGGATGGAAAGCATATAGCATAGAGCATATAGTATTGTGATCCACAAAAAAATCTGATGAGTGATAAAAGAATAAACTATATAAAATATTAACATCTTTTCACACAAATATGTTTATATTCATGTAATCAGTAATATCTATTGAACTTCCACCAATGTCATAGAGATGTAGTGGTAAACATATTCTGTGAATATTGAAGAAAACAAGTTTTCCCTGGAAATTTGTTAGAAAATTATAAGAAGAGAACAAGATGTTGAAAGGTATAGCAACCCAGCTGAAGAAAGAATAAATGAACTATAAGTATTAGTCTATGCAGTATAAGTCCTGTATGTGGTCATAAGCTTGGTCTTCACCATTTGAAGGACTATCACATGGAAAATTGGATAGTCTCATTTCACATGGCGCTCAAAGGTAGAGTTAGGATCAATTAAAGAACATTACTAGAAGGCTGATTCCATCTCTGCACTAAGATCTTCTAAAAGTTTGTGCTCTCTAACAAGAGACTAGGTCAGAAGTCAGTAAGCTTTTTCTGTTAAGGACGAGATAAATATTTTAGATTTGTAGGCCATATGATATATGCTGCAGACTTCTCAGCCCTGCCACAGTGGTGCAGCGCTGCCACAGACAGTATATAAATAAATGGGTGTGAATGTGTTCCAAAAGTATTTTATTTGTAAAAACAGGCAACAGGTTAATTTTGGCCTCAGGCCATAGTTTGCTACCCCTTGACTAGGCTCATTCACAAGACTGTGACCTGCAAGTGACTAAACACAAACAGGTAGCTTATCTATCAATCACATTGACCATGTATTCTGAGAATGAACAAGATTCCTAAAATCACCTAAGATTCCATCAAAATCAGGCATGGTGTAACAACAGCACATTATATATTACATATCTCCCTATCTAATCAAGTGTGGAATAACAATAGCTAATTACATATTATCTATTTCTATCTATCTATCTATCTATTTATCTACGCATTCCTCTTTTTCATATTTTAGTATATGTGAATTCTTTCCTATTTGGCCAGAGATATTTGTTTATATTACACTATTGCAGATGTTAAGGTTGATATAGTAAAGATACAGAGAAAAAAGAAACAAAGAAAGAGATAGGAGCAGGGGAGGGAGGGAGGAAGAGAAGGAAGGAGAGAGAGAGAGAGGAGGAAAGAAAACTTTTAAAATCCAGAGTATGACATTTCAATTTCTCAAAGAATTTTTATTAAGAAAGAGGTATTTCTTATTCCTTTTCATTAACCTAAAGAGTCCAACCTTTGAAGCAGATCGTGGGGTTTTACTATAAGCCCAAGGTAGAGAGGATATGAATTAACAGAAGCTCCTGCTATATAGAAATAGGAAGGAAAAATCTAAATATATGTGACAAATGGTGGAAAAGAGAAAAGGTACATGAAAGAGTTCTAACTTTTATCCCTTCTTGGAGCCAGCTTCAAGGGATCAAAAGCATTAAACCATTAAAATTGGAATTATCAAAACATCCAGCTACCTATAGAGGTCAACAAAGATTTAAGTCTGAGTGTGTACAATCAGGGTGAAGCTCCAGGCCTCTAGGAGATGCCCAGCCCTTAGCCCAGAGCTTAATAAACAGCCTGGAGCATTGGTAAATGTGATGTGAGAGCCGTAGGGCTACCCTGGCAGAGGGAAGTGACAAGTGATGAGCCCGAGGCAGCTCTGAGCCTTCCTCTGGCCAGCGATATTTTCATGCACCTGGGGATGGGCCTTAGATCAGCTGAGACAACGGCTGATATACTGGCAAAGAGACCTGGGGTTAGGATGTGATGCTATAGTGTGCAGGATCTCATTGGAGATCACGGGTGCCAGCAGATGAGACCTCATCGATCGCCAAGGATACCAGGGACACAAGGCAGAATGGAACCAGCCACACTGCGGGAGAAACCCACGAGAAAGCACCATATAGATTTGAGGTTGCCTCCTCTATTATTACTACAAGGCCATGAGGTCTTGTGATTCCCTGTCTATGTATACCCTGGCACCATCGTGGGTCATGGAGGAAAAATCTGAAAAACTGAGATATGACATGAAAGAGTCTAAGTCATTCAAAAGAAAACGACTGAACTACCGAAACAACTCTTTTATTTGGTAAAATAATGTTATTGATGGTTTCTTTGCTTCTTGCATTACCCAGGAGGGTAGAAACCATGAGGGAAATATTAGGTTTAGGAAACACCAAGAAGCTACATTTTCTTTGAGTATTTGCAATATCAAGTAAAATTTTAACTGTCCAATAAGATTAGGAATTTTTGAAAAAAATTTTGCACTGGTACTCTAAAGGCACCACCTCATGGATGGTTTTAATGGCATTTGTTTTACCTTCATAGTGAGACGAGGTAGACAAGGAAAAAAACGTTTAAATATGCCTAACATTTCATAATTAGTAGGTCTTCCAAAGTTAAGGAGTGGGGAGGCCAGAAAGGAAGTAAACTATAGGCTGACGTAAAGTATCTTCTCCTACACATTACAATATTCCCACATATAATCCAGAGTTGACTAAAGTGATATCTCACTGGATATTACAAATGATACCTGCTGCATAGGAGAAAATATAATTTCCCAAGCATGATGCGACAGGCACAACTTTAACTGCTCTTGCATTACATCTATATGCTTGTGTTATTCTCACTTTTAAAGGACATGTTAAAATTGTGTTTCTCAGATGAATAAAATATGACTCAGAAAACTTAAGATTCAATTTTAAATGAGTTGCTCATGATCAAACTATTACTAAAGGCTGGTCTCAAAAGTTGTGTAATTTGACTGGGCACAGTGGCTCAGCCTGTCATCCCAGCACTTTGGGTGGCTGAGGCGAGAGGACTGCCTGGGCCCGGGGGTTCAAGACTAGCCTGGGCAACTTGGTGAGACTTCACCTCTACAATAAATCACAAAAATTAGCCGGGAGTGGTGGCGTGCATCTGTAGTTCCAGCTACTTGGAAGGCTGAGGCGGAAGGTAGAGGCTGCGGTGGTCGTGAGTGTGCCACTGCACTGGAGTGACAAGAGTGAGACTCCAACTAAAAAAAAAAAGTTGTGTACTTTAATGAATTGAACTTTCACAGGTAGCATTTTTTTTTTTTTTTTTTAGTTAGTCTCACTCTCTTTTTTTCTTTTTTTACTTTAAAGATATGGTGTACAATTGAGTGTTAGGTATACAAATTTTCATTATGCAGGTACCCTTGTTGATGAGGTGTGCACCCCTCCCCCAGCAGATTCCCACTACTGCCAATCCTGCATCCCAACCCTTCCCACCCCCTCCCTCAGTTTCCTGCTACTGCAATCTTTTTCTTATTGTATTACAATAATTGTTCAAGGTCTGCTTATGAGTGAGAAAATGTGATACTCAGTTCTGTGTTTCTGTGATAGATTGTTCAGTATCATAGCCTCTAAGTCCATCCAGGTTGCTGTGAAGTTCATGATTTTGTCCTTCTTTATGGTTGTGTAACATTCCATCATGTATATGTACCACATTTTTTTATCCAGTCCTCTTTCAATGGGCAGCATGGTTGGTTCCATGTTCTTGCTATTGTAAACAATGCTGCAATAAACATATGTGTGCAGGTATCTTTTTCACAGAGTGATCTGAGTTCCCTCCAGGTATATTCCCAGTAGAGGGATTGTGGGGTCATATGGAAGGTCGATTTTTAGATCTTTGGGGAATCACCACACTGTTTTCCAAAGAGGTTGTACTAGTTTATACTCTCACTAACAGTGTAGAAGTGTCCCTTTTTCGCCACATCCTCTTCAGCATCTGTTGTTTTTTGAGTTACTGATGATGGTCATCCTGACTGAAGTTAGGTGGTCTCACTCTTGTCACCCAGGTTGAAGTGCAGTGGCATGCTCACAGCCACCACAGTCTCAACCTGCTGGGTTTAGGCGATCCTTCTGCCTCAGCCTTCCAAGTAGCTGGTTGTTTGTTCTTAAATTGAAACAATATATTTTAAAAATGCACTAAGTGAGGCTACTGATTAAAGAAAAAAAAAGAAGATACTCTTTTTTTTTTTTTTGATTTGGAGTCTCAATATGTCGCCCAGACTAGAGTGCAGTGGCGGCTCCCGGCCAACGCAGCCTCGACCTGTTGGGCTCCGGCGATCCTTCCGCCTCAGCCTTCCAAGTAGCTGGAACTATAGGCGCGCGCTACCACACCCGGCTAATTTTTTTTGACGTATTGTAGAGATGAAGTCTCGCCAAGTTGCCCAGGCGGGTCTTGAACCCACGGGTTCAGGCAGTCCACTCACCTTAGCCTCCCAAAGGCACGGAATTACAGGCTGAGCCACCGAGCCCGGCTGTTAATATTTTTATATGCACTAAAGTAATGTGACTAGGCTAATTATTTTTAAAAGTTCTCAATCATGGGACTTATATATTATTATTCTTTCTTCAGTTCAAAATCCTACAAACACTGTTGAAAAGTTCTTGAGCAAATAATCAGTATTTTTAGTTTTTTAATTGATTATTAAAGATGATAATATGGACTTAATATTGAAATAATGCTTTTTATTTATTGAAGACAATAATAATGGGTTTAATATTGAAATGATGATTACTTTGTGTTTGACTATTTATTAAGTCCTTTACATGTATTCCTTTCTTTAATACATTAAACTATATTGTGAAATTTGAATTATTAAGATTCTTATTGTAAGAATTAGGAAATAGAAACCTAGAAAAGTTATATAAGTTACATGAAGTAACTCACCTAGAAAGTAGCCATGTGAATTTGAACGCAAGGGATGTGGGTTCAGAATGCATGATCTTAACTACTACATAGAACTGTTTACTATAACAGAGCCTTGAGATTTTTATTCATTTTATGAACCAAGAAGGAAGTTTAACTTTTCTCAATACTTTAGATGTGTTCCTCTATTTCTGTTCTTATTCTAAGTATTTGGGTTGACTTACTGAGTCTCCCTCAGTTCCTGTTCCTAATACATTCTATTTTAATATTTTGGCAAAGCCACAAACAAAAATTGCTCTTATTTTGCTAATGTCCAATCAATGCAGCCTACTAACATTAAGACTGTGCTTTCAAAAGCTGAGTAAAACTTGAATAGTTTAAAAATTCTACTTATCCACACACAGTTTTGTTTTCTTAAGCTTCAGTGAATAACAATTTTTGGTCATGCTTATTGAGTGCTGAATTTGAAAATGGTTCATTTCTTAATTAAGAATATTACTTTTATATTACATACAAGATAAAAGCTGTATTTGAGCATATCTATGAAGGCTTTGTCCAAATCACCCATTTACTTTTAGACCATTTTCACAGGATGAGAAGTTTTTGAATTGGAAATTGTTAACTTTTGATCAACATTGGTATATATTTTTCAAATATTTATTGGGCATATGTGTGTTGTCAAATGAATTAGCTTCTAAAACTGTTGACTTTTTATATATGTCTACTTGGCCTTATTGCTATTTGTTGTTTTATTGAAAACTTATCTTGCTAACTTTTTATATATAATTATGTAGCAAGTATTTGTACCTTTTGACACTAACCCTGTATTTCTCTCCTTTTGTTCAATGAATATATATTGAGTGACTTTATCTATTTAATACCTAGTGTTCTATGGAAAGAAAAGTCAAGCTCCTATTTTAATCATTAGGAGCTAAATGAATTTTATTTTCAGTTTGTATACTTTTACTTTCACCACATGTTAAATGAAGAAAAGTGTTTATGTACTTTATAAAGTCAGTGTAAGGATTAAACGAGACTGTGAATAAACCACAATTATCATAGCAGTTAATAAAAATTTACTTCATATACACCAGTGTCAGTGCTGTAATAGGCATTGTAAATATGCTGACCAGTTAACAAAGGTATTTTCTAGATTCTACTATAACTCCCAACTGGACATCTTCTCTAGAGGTTTTATTCCTGCAATTCAGCATGTCCAGAATTGGACATTTTGTATTTACTCCCCGATCCAGATCATCCCACTAAATTCCTAATCTCAGTAAATAACATGTCAAGTCATAGAAATTGGTATCAATTCATGTCATAAAATATTTATTGTGTCAAATATATGTTAAAGTGATATAGAAAATTTAACAGTAAAAGAATAAACATGCTAATTAAAAACACCCACAAACAAAATACAGTATCTATACCAGATCCTGTAGGAATAAATAAATTCAATTAAAGTAATTTAATAATTGTGGAGATATTTATGGAATACCAAAAATGAGGTTGAGCTGTGAAACATTTATAATTATGGGCGTTGAAGGGGATGCCAAGGAAAGGCTGAATTGAATCTTGAAGAATAATGATGATTTTATCACGTAAAAAACAGAGCAAAGGTTTTCAAGTAGAGACATCACAATAAACGTAAATACAAATAGTAAGAAAAGTGAAAATAAATCTGGAAGACAGTGATGTCATACAAGCAAAAGGGGAAGAAAGCATCAAAGA
>CAUYQG010157769.1:0-121552 GCA_963574415.1 Tarsius wallacei | reverse complement strand
ATGACTTAAATCTGAAAATCTTTTTTTTTTAGTAAAAGGCAAAAGATTCATGCTATCTAAAGAGAAACCAGAGTATCAAATCAGAAAATCTTAAATTTGTAAACTCTAATTGTGCAAATAAATGTCAAAAGCTAATTTTGTCTCTCTTTTTTTTTTTTTTTTTTGAGTTGGAGTCTCACTCTGTCGCCCAGACTGAAGTCCAGTGGCCGCTCCCTGCCACCGCAGCCTCGACCTGCTGGGCTCCGGCGATCCTTCTGCCTAAGCCTTCCAAGAAGCTGGAACTACAGGCGCGTGCTACCATGCCCTGCTGATTTTTTTTTTTTATTTATTGTAGAGATGAGGTCTCGCCAAGTTGCCCGGGCGGGTCTCGAACCCGCAGACTCAGGCAATCCACTCACCTCAGCCTCCCAAGGCGTGGGATTACAGGCTGAGCCATCAAGCCCAGCTAATTTTGTACTTCATTGTGTTATTATTACTAAATATTTCTTAACCCATCAATAATACTTTTAAATTTAAAACTCTTATTTCTAGTTATGACATTTTAAATGTCCTTTGAAGTCATCTAAATATTATACCTTAATTGGCCTTTTTAGAATTTTGAGGACATAAATTCCATATTTCTAAAATAGTGTACTTGATAATAAAAGTAAAGAGTAATTACTAATGCATCAGATTGTGGTTACCCTGGTACAAAACAGCTTCTTAGGCAATACATTAGACTTAGATGTTATGTCTCCAATGTTTGCCAAAGTGTGTCCACTTTACCTACAAAACACACTTAGATTTTTAAGGCACACACTTTAGTGAAATAGAAGCAATCAGGTATATCGGAAGCCACATCCACTTCCCAGATGTGCCACATGTTTTGGACAATGGCATATGAGATTGTGTTGTCAGGACAATATTGATTGACCTGGGATGGGAGTTCATCCTTCATGTTCAAGAACCCTGTACTTGAGCAAGACACTGTCCTCTGTGTGTTAACTTCCTCATCCATACCATACACATGTGAAGTTTACACATAATGGTCACTCTCCTTAGCACGCTGTAATCTGCATTCCTGTTAGCTGAATGCAGTGAGCACCATGTTGAATGTGAGTTTGGTTTGAGGCTCACATCGTTTCCTTTTTTGGATGTATATACTTATTAACAATCATGACAGTCTTATATGCTCATATCTTCAAGTTCATTAATTTAAAGGAAGTTGAAAACTTGTAATGTTTGTCATATATTAGCATACATATGTGTAATTCTTCCATAAATGTCTATCCTACTATGTTTGATCTGGGAGAAATTTGTCGAACTTTTGGATAGAGAATTATTCACATTTATTATAATCATTGATTATTATGATTTTTTAGTTGATGTCTCACTCTGTGGCCCAGGCTGGAGTTCAGTGGCACAGTCACGGCTCACTGCAGCCTCAACCTCCTGGACTTAGGTGATAGCTGGGACTATAGGTGTGTGTTACAATGCCCAGCATTTTTTAAAAGAGATAAGGTCTTGCTATGTTGCCCAAACTGGTCTTAAACTCCTGTGCTCAAGCAATCCTCCTGCAAAGTGCTGGAATTACAGACATGAGCCACCACACTTGGCCATAGTAATTGATTATTTAATGCTACCAATGTCCCCCTGAAGACTATTATTAGCTACAAATTCTAAAAGAGGTCAACCGGCTTAAAAAAAATAGAAACTAAAGTTGTTTATCAAAATGTAATTATGTAATCTAAATCTAGGTAATAGCACAATTAGCACAATGACACTGCTGTGACTTTACTAGCAGGACAGGGACACCATGAGAAATACACAGAGGAGTCAAAGGCAGTTACATCTCATTCTTACCACAAGACTCACACCAGCAGGCATCTGCCTTCTATCAGGAAATTCCGGTCATCTTCCGAGTTACCTTAACCTTGCAGGATAGAAAAATACCCAACATTTCACCTCCTTGACCATGTTCAGGAAAGCTTGTTTGTCCTGGGCATGATATTTTAGCCAATCCTGATGTCAGCCCATCACTCTAACTGATGTATTTCTGACCAGAATAATGCGAGTGTAAAAATATAAGTAATGTGAAGTCTAAAGTACTAAAGCCCTAAATGGATTTATACCGCTTTACAGTATACATGATTTAAAACTAATGGTGTATCTCGACATTTTATGAGCATTTGACTTTTGCAGAAATCACATTCTGGGTCACAAAGCATATTATGATTTTAAAATATTATATAGCTTCCCATTTTTGGAAGGACATTCATTTAATGGTTAGAGCCAGGCAACTAGTCATTCATTGAAAGTGATTCTTACCTTTTGCTGATAGATGAAAAAAAGATGTCAACATTTCAAATGCAATGAGTTGTTGTTCTAGAAAAGACATTGCTCGTGTTCTAAACACTAAGGGAGCAGCATCAGAGTCGATATGTCCTGGTACACATATTAGGGTATATTAGTAATTCGCCTGTGGAAACATCTCAATAAAAATACTTGAGGCTAAATATGCCATTTGGGAATTGACAGCAAAATAAAGGCAAAGCCACAAATTGATCTCATTTGTGTTATGAATCTTTTAGGAGTTTCCAATGTCCTTGAAGATCATTGCCTGTTCTTTAGCTGATATTTCTGTGTTTTCAAAGGTCTGACTGAACCAGGGTAATGTTGATTTATTTTCCCCTTCAGTTAAACAAATTATTCATAATATATGAGAAAATTTGTTATCAGATTTAACTTGCCAGTAATATTACCATGACAACATTAGACAGACTAACTTCTGTAAGGAAAAAAACATAGAAGTTCCAAATCCCAGGGACTTACCTGCTCATACCACATCCCAGTACTGATGATCTGCTTCCTGCAGTGACAGATTCCATTCCCCCAGCATCTCTGCCATCTCCTGCCATGGTCCAATCCAGCCACAGCTTGTATTTTTGTATGGCCCCAGAGCTAAGAATGCTTTCCACTTCTTTAATGGGTTGTAGAAAGGTAAACAAGGAAAAACATGTGTCTTATGTATCTTGCAAAATGTATTGTATTTGCTCTTGGTCTTGGGAAATGCACCAGCTAATTCCTTGGGTCTGCAGCTGGTGCTTGTAACTGGCAGAAACGTTGCGTTGGCCAGAACTGAGATTGGCCATGCCTGACCAAAAAGGAAGCTGGGAAATGCAGTTGAGTAGTATGCTAAGGAGCAAAAGAAAAACTGACACATTACTAGCTAGTCTCTGCCATGTGTAACATGTGGCATCAAGAAAGTGAACTCTTACAGCAGATGATGTTGCACTATATTTTGAGAGTATTTTTGGAATGAGTGTGTCATTTTGGTAGAGATGTCTAACACATGCTGTTCTCTTCCTTTTCCAATCCTCCAGGTGAAAAATAATTCACTACTCAGAGTTAGTTAGGGGCATGTAACATAAATCTGTCATTTGGTATAAAATGTGGGCAGCTCTCTTTGGATATACCCACAATATGAGGTCCAAAATCCACCTCCCCATCTCTGTTTGCATAAGATAAAGTAGAACATTACTTATTTCCTGGTTAACATGTGATCGAGTCAGCATGTTGACGGTTGGCCCCCGTGAACTTCCCTCAAGTCTTGTTATTTGCCAGTGAGACCCTCATAATTCCTTTTCCAGGCTGCCTCTGTCAGTATCCCAACCCCATCCCAAATAATCATGAACTGCAAAGGGTCTTAGATTTACCCACCTCAAAAACTAACAAGTAAGCTGTCATGAATTCATGTGTCCTGACAGAAGACTTGTCATTCCCAGGTCAGAAACACAGGGCTCTTCGCTTCTGTACGGCAGACAACACAGACATGGCGGTGCATGTGTATTTCAATTATCTTTGAACCCAAGTCTTACTGAAGTGACATAGATGGGCCCAGATGACGGATTGCACAGCAAAAGTTGTCATTTTAGGAGAACTGTGAGTATAGGGAACTCGAGACTTTTATAAATGGTAGTATGTGTGCCTGTTCTTAGCTCTGGAAGGAAGCAGGCTCTAAGCAAACTACCCTTTGCTTCACTCTCTCTATCTTCCAAGGCTGTTCACTCTATAAACATCCTCATAAATATAGACTAGAACAAAGGATAGTCAGTACCATGCTAGCAAGACAGAAAAAAGTCACGAGTCCAATAGAGATCTTCATCACAGCATTATTGCTGTTGCATTATTATGTGTGTATTTTCAAAATTTATGTGTTACACATACAGGTTGCATTAGAAGCACATTTAATAAGAGATATAGGTGAATTGATTAAAATCTATACCTGCTGTTTATGGGGAAAAACTGAAATCATAATTTCTAATATTGACACAGTTATCTGCAGGGCCAACTTTATACAAAGGTGGATGATAACATTTCATTAAGATGGATTCTTAGATAGCTTTATCATGTGATTAGGTTGTTTTCCTTGTAAACAGTCATGGTTCTGAGTCACATTTTATTGAATGGTATCCAAGGTCCCACACAAACAAGGATACACAGGTCTTTCTCAGGAAAAATAATTTCTCATCAAGTACCAGAAGCTTCTCTAGCTTAGAGATCTGACTTCTGGATTTGTTCAAGATGGAATTCAGCTAAGGTTGCCAATCACTGCTTGTGGTATGGTGTACTGATTCAATAAAGCACCCACAGCCTAAATGATCTATGTTGCTGCTCTCTGTCCAAGAGGAACCTAAGTGAAAACAGTCTATGTGAAACGTTGCAAGCATATTTCTTCTGTTTTTCTTTGCTTTCAGTGGTAAAAATGCTTGACATCCTTATCTGTAGCAAGATCTTCCCAGCTGAGTGCCGTGTGGAATTCAGTGTTGGTCTGATAAATGAGTGACTGGTAGCACGCAGGTGTCCATCTGCATACGCTGATTTGCATGCAGAATAGAGACCTTTTGGAATGCAGTTTTGCACATGAGACCTTGCAGAATATAACCTGGAAGTCAGAGGGAGAGATGCTCTGAACATTGGCGTGGATTTTGTCAAAGATGTATTTAATTGATGAAGCCTGCCGGAGATCACAGATTGCGGACGGCATCGTGCAGTACTGGTGTCAGATTTTGGCCTTGGCAGTAGACACAGCCCTGTGCCAAGCTGCTGTGCCCACCAGTACAGTTGAGAACCCGGAGCAAAGGGTATTTTTTGAAAGCAACAATGAAACAGCCCTGGAGACCTCTAGGGATATTTGGTGAAGGTGTTAAGTTTGTACCATTCACTTAGGAAAATGAGAATGCATGATCCAATTTATCATTTCTATTATGACCTCAAGTGTGTCCAAAGGTTTCTTTAACCTGAACACATTTGAACTGTACTTCCTAGCATTTTGCTATATCTTGAAACTGTTTATAGAATGGGGCTTTTAAAAAAAATTCCTTTCCAGCTATTCTCTTTATTTTGTATAAAAATATGTCAGTTAATTCTATCTATTTTAGCTAATACCAGTAAATTCTTAAGCTTTATTTAAAAAACAATTTATCGCTTAACTTTTTAAAATAACCATTTTGGAAGATAATTTACTTATTTGACTTAAAACAATTGAACATAAGCAAAGGGTCTTTTAATAATTGATAGTCTGATAGTTTGGATTGCTTTTTGCATGCAGGAATGCTCAGACTTCAGGTTTTGACTATGGAAGTTAATGTACCGAAGATTTATCAACACAAATGTACAAATAAAAGTGTGATACACATGTCTTACAATGACTGAGCAAGTGAATCTGTTTAGAGCGTAAGGAAAGATGCCACGAAGACCTTAAAGATGTGGGTGAAATTCCACTTTGCTTAAAATCAGTAAGTTATTCTGGCCATCAGAACTTTCTAATTAAGGTAATGATATATACTTACCTGGCAGGGGAGATACCATGGTCACGAAGGTCATGATATTCTATGAACTGTACTTTCAGCGATTAAAAATCAAGGAAATCCAGAAATCTGTAGTAGAGAGAAAGATTACTTATTGTACTCTACGTAAATGTTGACCTGTTTCAGAAAATTCTCTGTGACTTGGCATTGATGAAACAGAAGAAATGGTGGACACAAAGAAGAGGAAAAGATGGCTTAAGGATTTAAGCCTGAAAGCAGAAATGATGAGTGACCGTGGTTGAGGAGGTGATGTGTTCAGCTTTGAATAAGTCAATTTGAGTTCAAATGCCTGCCGGGCAGTTAAAAATGTGTTGAAAGAAAGAGGATAGTCAGTGACTGTGGAAGTTTCTCAATGTGACTATAGCAGCAACTGTGGAAAACATAACTTTGGGTTGCATGCAGGGCATCTGATACATGCACATCATTAGACTTAGTTAAACTCGTTAACCCTAATCTGGTAGGTATTCATATATGTGCGGGTGTATGAAATTGATGATTCGTGAGGTCAAACAACTGAATGACACCATCCAGTGACTTCTAGACTTAGATTTTGATCCATATTGTACGACTGCAAAGATTGCATGCTTCTAAGTCCTGCACTCTGCTGCCTTTTGTGATGATGGTTTAAATTTTGGATGTGACAGAAATCAGAGAGGCAATGAGCAAGACTTTGGAGCTACAAGAGAAAAGAACTTAAGAGACAGGAGGAGTGCAGGGGAGGAGACGTCCACGGGAAGAAGGCCAAGGCAGAAGCTGTGGCAGGCTCAAGACCGAAGCTCAGGACAGCCAGGGCATAGGACAGCCTCTGTGAGGCTGGGCGAGCGCCTCTTTCACTGCACACCTTTCCCCTTCACTCTTTGTAACCCAAATGTGTGGCTGTGAGTGTGAGGTGTGTAGTGTGAGGTGTGTATGCGGACGTCCCTGTGTGGGTTTGCATCAGGGTAGGCAAAGGATCGTTTTTCAGCTCAGGGGAAATATTCTCAACATAAAAACTCCTGTTCCTGGTGGAATTACAAAGCTATTTTGGGCACTGAAATTTTCACTGGGCTCCCTCGATGTGATCAGATGAGTCCCAGATCTTTTACCTTAGAATGTATCTGGAAGAATAAAATATATTTGAGCCTTCCTAGTTTTGTAAGGAAAGTGAACTTTCAGGAACTGCAAAGTTGCCCTAGTAACAATACCAAAACTAGTTTCTTGAGCCAGGAGACCAGACAGAGAGGAAAGGTGAGTTTTTCAGCCCGTGCTTCCCTTTCCTACTTAAATTGTTCATTTATGAAATTTCCTTTTATATATTCCTGTTTTCTGTCACTCTTCACGATTCAGTTTTATTTGCTTGAACAGCCAGTTGTACTTCAAAGCAGGCTGAGCTCTAACGTGGCGTTGTCAGGTGTTTTATTATTTTGGTGCGGAAGGACTCCTTTAGACAGTCACTCTCTATTCCCCACTGACCTCAGTTTCCCTTTAATATACTCCCCCTTCCATAATGCAGGCTCTGTGGAGTTCTAACGGATCAGGCTTTGATCACACAGAAGGAAATCACTGAAGATTGGCCTTGTCCTTCTGGGAGCTTCCTTCTTGAGACCTCCCCAAAAGGCTTTCTTCGTGTCTTTATTTTCCTTTAAGAACTTAGTAATCGCCAAGGTAAATAGTGTTAGCTCCCAAGGTACTAGCACCAGCCATATTTTATCATCCACTAAGAAAATTTAAACAACAACAGCAACCACAGCAAAATAGGTTACAACTCTTATGCAGGGAGCACTGGAGATAAGTTTAATGTATTCCTTCTATTTACTTTTGAAAACTGAGGTCAAGCCTGTTTTCAGTGTGCGAGTTATTGACTTTTAAATTACTTTCTGGTTTTGGTTCCACGAAATATTACTCTTTTGGCCTTCAGAATCTTGTCTGATGGCATGTCGTCGACAGCTGCATAAAACAGCAGTTAGAAATGTGGGCAGTGTCCATCAAAAAGACATATTCATTGTCCAGAGCCACCAGGTGACCCTTGTTTCACAGACACTCACACCCTCCTCCTCCGTGCTTTCTCCATTGGGATTTGCTGGTAACATTCAAGTCAATCATATTCTGAGAATTCAGCCTACATTTCACATCCTCCTAAGTGATCCCGGAAATTGAGCTTTTGCCCATCTCTTCACCATTTGGAAAGCCAAGACTTTGCCTGATGTACTCACAGAGTGACAGCATGAGAGCCAAAGGAATGACTCTCTGAGCTCCCCGTGTGGTCTCCCGTTACAACAGGGCCACTTTGCATCAGTTGGGAATAAAAGCATAGTGACACGCTCCCTAATGTGAAGACGATACAATCTGATAGACACCGGCACAGCTTGAAGAAGGCCAAGCCCCCCTGCACGAAGTTCATAGCTCCTTGTGGCTGAACCAGCCTAC
This sequence comes from Tarsius wallacei, assembly GCA_963574415.1. Classification (NCBI taxonomy): domain Eukaryota; kingdom Metazoa; phylum Chordata; class Mammalia; order Primates; family Tarsiidae; genus Tarsius; species Tarsius wallacei. The sequence goes on along the minus strand of CAUYQG010157769.1, from coordinate 113,297 downwards.
GGAGAGATACCGTTCAGGCCAAATAAGCAAGACGGGTGGTGTCCCGACAAGGAGCAGCCCTCAGTGGGAATTAACAGTGTTTTCAAGTAAAATGACTTATGGGTGTGCCAGCAGAGAACCAGCTCATATTCGAGAAACATGTTTCGAAGTGTCACGTCACCTGCCCTGTTTTAAACTCTAAGGCACAGAGTCTAGGCCTTGTCTTCAGGATTTACTACTCGGTGTCTTAGGCACTAAGGAGCAAACAGTCAAAAATACATAAATAGATAGACAGACAGACAGATAGACAGATAACATGAACGTTTTATTTCAAGGAGCAGAATTATTGCTTTACTATATTGGATTCAAGCAGTATAGAAAATTTCTGTCAACATTTTGTGTGATGCCGTTAGTGTGAGTGCAGGTCCAGGTGTTCATTCCAGTTTTTAATGGTGGAGGAATATGCAGAATGCCAAAAAAAATGTACACACATTTTAAGAGATGTTATCTAGGTACTGCTTTCCAAAGTTGAATTGAATTACAGTAGCAACATGTAATTGCAGAAGTCAAATGTGACTTGTATTCATCTTTTGTTACGGGCATACATTGAGTATTACAATTTTAATACTGTTTTCTCCTTCCTTAAAATGTGTATATACTTTTTAGGCACCGTGGTAAATGTTTACCAGCTACAAATCCAGGACTGGTTTAAAAGTGTGATCTAATTATCTGAGAGGAGGAATCGCATACTTGACAGTTGCCTGTTCTGGTTGAAGCTGCTTCTCTAATAATCTGAGGCTCTTGGTGTTACTTTGTTCTACTTATTATGTCAAAGATCACTTTAAACTTTTTAGAGCTGTGAATGTGAAACAGCACTCAGTATGCAAACAAGCAAAACAAAAGAGTCGGTTCTGTCCCATCCTGTCTGGTCATGTGCAATTACTACCAAGTAGGGAAGAACACGGAAAAACAGGAGATATCTGGAAAATAACAATATTAGTAAATTATTTTACAGTGTTTGCTCTGAGTTTGTATTTTTTCACGTGCAATCCCAAGCATAATACTACATATTAAGTACTCTAATGTTTAAAACAGTGCTTATGTTGCTAGTATAGTATGGCTGTGTGGGCATGCTGACTTAGACGCTCAGTTTCAAGAATGAAAGAGTAAGTCTCAAGCTAAAAGCCACGAACTGCCCATAGCTACAAACTGCTCCCTGAAAGCCCAGACACCTCTAGGATCTGTCCCAGCACCACCGGCCGTCACTCCACGGGACCCCCCACAGCCAGTATCATCTCTATGAAAAGTCTGAGAAGAATAAGATTGTGCCGCCCCATGGAAGGGCAGCCATGTGGGGAGTGCAGTCTTCCTGCGTGGAGGCACCCTCATCCAGTGGACATGGGTGGGCACTGTTTTTGGAGAACTGCTCTTACTTTGCCTTAAATAAGGAAACACTGGCATCTAAATCAACATCTCAAGTGCACAGGTTAAAATGCAGAAGATGACATGACCTCACCACGGATACTCAGAAAGAAGCGGAGGCCTCTACTCACCAAAACCTTGGAGGGAATCAGGCTGCTTCTCCTTGGAGAGAGTCCTCAGCCTCAGTAACAGCAACGGTAAAACTTCAAATCACGGAGCATCATGCCCAGGACCGGCAGGAGGCCCATTCGTGCCCTGGTCAACAGACTGAATTGGAGACCAGGTCACATCTCACATCGGTATGTGGCCAGTGGCGTGCTGGATCTGCATCTCTATCCCTCCTTCCTGCTCCAGCTCGGGAAGAATTTGTCCACAAGGTAGGTCAACTGTTCTCCATCCATCCCCAAACCTAAATTGCTGTGAAAGACAATGGTAGAAACCTTGAATTAGCTATACAACTGGACAATGTTATTTGCTAAATGTGTTCGAAAAGTCTGGTGAAATGCCACCAAAGAAAGGAACAGGGGATTTGTTATCCCGTAACGAAAGCAGCTTGCATCACCGTTTTGCATTTATACCCCAGGGAATTGAGATTCTGCAATAAACCAGGCGTATGTGGCATCTTTCTCCATGTTTCTAGTTCTTAGAGGCCAGCCTGATGGTCTGACCCTTCAAGATCCCTGCTCCCTTTGGAAGGACCTAAACCGTGTATGAGTCTCTGTTCCTTGCAGTCAAATGAGTCTAAATAAAACCCATGCAATATATTTCACAATTTTTTTTTCAAAGAGTGGTTCCTGATTTTTTTTATAATTATGAAAATAAATATCAAAGCAAAACTACTAAAATGATAACCACATATATAATTGATAGTGAAATGCTAGTGTATTTCATACATTCTTATATCTCCCAGTTTTATAAGTAATAATAATAGCCGGCATTAATTAAACATCTATTAAATGTGAGACACTATTCAAAATACCTTACATATGCTCATTTAATTCATCACAGCAATCCTAAAACACAGGAAAACATTATTATTACCATTTCACAGACTATGAAACTGAGTCATGGGGAGACATTTCCAAGACCCCATAGCTCATGGTTGGCAAAGGTTGGGTTTAGGAAACTTAGGAAATCTTACTTCAGAAGTGTGATGCGCTTCAGATTTGTTTTTGTGTGTGCTGAAGGTGTCAAACTGCATTTATTCGGAAAAAGTGTCCAGAACGGAGAAGGGCCTGAGATGTTAGCCCTGTGCATTTGGTGGATTGCAGCATGGAGGAGGAATTCAGTTAACCCTGTGCATTTGGTGGATTGCAGCACAGAGGAGAAATTCAGTTAGCCCTGTGCATTTGGTGGATCGCAGCACGGAGGAGGAATTCTGCACCTACCCGGGGCCACAAGCAGCCCACCCGCTGCTCCAGACAGGGACCGGGCTCCAGCTTTGAAGTCTCTGCACCACATCTGCCCAGGGCTACAGAGGGAGAGACAACTTCTGCTTCCAAAGGCTGTTCACTGGACAATCTTCTTGGAAAGATATTCTGAAACAAGTACCATTGGAGCTTCCACTTACAAATGAGTGGGAGTGAGAGATCATGAGGAAGCGTCTCCCAGCAAAGCACTGGTCAGCCCCTTCGGAATGGCAGTGCTGTGAAGATGTCATTGGTGACGCACTTGAGAGTGAATTTAGGATTTAAATCTTTCTTTTTGCTTTTTTTTTTTTGGTCAATCACACACACATAAAACTTACACAACAGGAGATAATTGCTTTAATTTGTATCATAGGCGTCTTAGATCATTTCGTCTGCTTTCCACAATTGCTATGCTCCCACTTCCTTTTCTTCACCTTTCTAACCCAGAGAGTATCGCATCCCCTCTAGTGGGGATCCAGGCTTTGCTCTTTGAAATACATCTCCAGTTGTAACCACCATTGTCCTTGGTTGCAAAAGCCTGCTCTATTTCCATTGTAACAAATGTGGTATTTTATAGCAAGACTTATTCCCCACCTAGCTTTACGAATTTCAAGTGACTTTCTCTTGCTGTTCAATAATGTTCCATATAAAAGAAATATTGAGAATATGATATTTAATGTAACCATTAATAACTTGGAGGTAAAGAGATATGGAAGTCTAAAAGCATTGCTTATTTTAATGGGTCATCTTTTATCATATATTTAAAATGTGATTCAATATAAATAGTAGTACTGTCAAATAAATTTTACAAGAACATGGCTGACTGTCCATCTCCAAAGAGAAATCAGGTAAGACCAGAATGAGGCAAGTAGGAACACTCAGAAGATAGTCATCACCATCTTTTTTTCTGTCTAGTTTTTATAGAAATTTGTTCATGAGGCCAAACACTGATTATCATTATTATTGCAAGTTGGCGTTCTTAGTCTGCACACAAAAAAGTCCTAGAAGGAGGTGACTGGGCATATAAGCATGTGTCTTGGAACTACGAATGAAGTTGGTATAATAGTAACTTCAGTATTTTATGATTAATCCATAGTCATAACTCTTGTGATTTCATGGGCCCTTACATACACGAAACATGTCCACAGGAATGTTTTCCCAACTCTTTTAATAAAATAATAATTTATGTGATATGATCTCTCTTTTTATAGGGGAAGAAACTGAAGCACAGAAAGTTAACATGATTGTGTAAATATCACAGGTAGCTGGACAGCAGCCATGTAATTCAATCTTAAGTCTCCAAAGAAAAAAGGACAGTAATATTAAAAGCACAATATTAATAGCAAAACTCTAAATTTTTCCTGTTACAGTGTTGATAAATAATAATTTAATATTGCTACATTAATAACATTTATACATCCCCCAAAGATAATTTGCAAATGGAATTATTTGCTTTAGCAATTCTCGATTTTACGCATTTGGGGATTAATCCAGCACTCTCACAAATGTAAGGGCTGTGGAGACTAGGAGACCTTTGAGACCACTGGGGCAGGGAGTTCTCAAACGTGACTGAACGTCAGAATCACCTGAGGAACTCTAGGAGTGAAATTGTTGGGCCTGGTGTCTGGATAATTTGACTTGCTGTACTTTAAATGTGGTTCCTCGGTTCGAATCTTCATGGTTTTTAACTCCACAGGTATTCTGATGAAGCTGTCCCCACTACCTGTCTCTGCCATCTGGTCTTTCGGGTAATTAGTGTGCAAACTGAGAATGCCAACATGTCACGAGGCTCATGTTTCTGTATCATGTCTTTGTTGTTTGCCTTGTTCTCAAAGATAGATGCATGTATCCCCTCATGTGCATGTATGTAAATGTATGAGATTTTTAAAAACATTCCCATTTTAGGCAAGAGGTGGCCTGGGTTTAAATTCCATGCCTACCTACTATTAATGTGACTTTGAGTCAATTACTTAACATATGGGTTTCTTCACTTGCAAAAGGGCATACTGTTAGCAAACTCACAGTCTTGTAAAGTTTGAGGCAGAAGATGTAATCCAAGTGTTTGGGACACAGCTGATGTTTAACACATGTTAACACCTTCGCGACCAGCAAACTTTCGCTCTCTTAAGACTGAAAGTGGGTGAAAATTTTAAAAATCTGAAGCTGGTTGCTGCAAACTTCTATCATTAAGCACAAATGAAATTGTCACCTTTTTCACAAGACAGCTGAAAGTTGCAGACATATCCAGTTTTTGCCTCAGACACCACTTTGACTAGCATTCCGTACTTTGTACTCTTATTTGAATTGTAAACCTCAAAATACAATGAGGGTATCATGGATTCCATGATGAGGTATCCTGGAGTCATCCAAGGAAGGTTCCTGTTCAGGTTTGTACACAGTTTTGAACTTATCTAGATCATAATCTGTTACAGGTTCAATTTTGCGTAATCTGCTTGGATTTGGCTACATTTCTGCATTATTGAAAAAAATGCAAAAACTGCAAGGTTTGTAGGACTCTATTTTCTGTCATTGTTTTGGAGGAAAGGTGTCGCACTTGATGAATATGTTGACCATTCACCATGTATTGTGGTTTCTTCACTCGTCCCATCCAAATATTTCATCCTAGAGATTTTTTTCATCTCGGACACTGTAGTACAGCTCTACTTTTTTTCTTTGGACACTTGTATCTGTGGTGTATCTGATCATAACACCTGTTAGTTTCAGTTGCGATCATTTCTATAAAATCATCTCCAATAACTCGTCCAACAAGTTTACTTACACTCTGAGAATCCTTTGGAAATACTTTGTCACCTGGATTATCAATAAACACTTCTAAGTTTCTTTTTGAATCATAATTTGTCCATTCAGTGTCTGGTTCATTCTCACCACTACTAGATTCACTGTCATATATTATCTGTGTTATATTTCTTCATTTATATTGCATCATTACATCACTATCACCTTTGACCTCAGAAAGCTCATCAGCATATATTTCTTCATTTTCCATAATTGTGGTAAATTACTTTTAATGCTGAAGTATGAAAGCCCTGAAATATCAAAATACTAGTATACAACACGAATCGCAACAAAATAATGACCAACTTGCAATTTTTACCTACTATGTAAATCAGTAATAACATTGCAGTCAATGTCAGATAATCGTCTCAATCAGCTTTCTCTCTCCTTGCCTGACTATTCGTTTTCAAGCAAAATACAGTAACACATACATATGACATCATTGCAGCATTCGGAAACAGAATTTGGAATGATGTGAATTCATGTCAGTGGTTGCGAATCAGTTTATCATAATTTTGTCATGTCATATTGCATCAAAATATCATATTAAAAACCAGGTGCAAATTTTTAGCACATTCTTTTGAATGTCTTACTTTATTTTAAACTCGGGGCACATGTGCAGGTTTGTTATCTAGGTATATTTGCATGATGGTGAGATTTGGGCTTCTCTAGAGCCATCACAACCACCTACTGGGTACCATGAATGTCTTTTGAGTCTCAACGGTGACTGTTAAAATGAACTTACGGTAGATATAGTGTTAGCCTAGGAAACAGAAGTACTTCATTACCTGTGGGCTAATTATCTTCTCACATAGAGAAGTCATCTTACAAATGTGTACTCAACCCTTAAACTGTATCTATCGTTTGCCCAGTGTCTGCGGACTTGAGTGGTTCAGCGTCCCTAACGGGAGGAAACAGCCTTGCAGATGGCAGAAGGGCTGTTCCTGGCTGGAGTGAGGCCAGTGGCACACCCCCCTTGTCCCCTGGTCTCCTCCGCCTCTCTCTGCTTCTCTGGGCTCTTTCTCTGTTGACTTCATGCTTTTCTCGTTGTGGCGGAATCCTTGCTTCAGATTAGAACAAAATTTTGAAGAAATCATTTGAAAACATTTCTTATAGTTGGAATACTTACATGGAACTGCTTATCAAATACTGCAATTTGGTGTTGAATCCCCCAGGCAGATTTGGATGAAAATTGGACCAGTTTCTTTAGTGTAAAATTTGTGACTATTACCTTACTGAAATGACAAAGGGGAAAAAACGGTCTTGAAACCTTGGGTCTTCCTCTCGTGCTCACGAGTGATTGATGATGTGGCCTTTAGGGGCAGTAGACTGAGGACTGCAGAAACAGTCCTTTATGAGACTGAGTTCCCCATAAACATCAAGCTATAAATAAACTGTGCCTGGAAAGTGCTTCCACTGAATTCAGGCCGCTGCTAATTGGCCTGCCACAGATGGCTGTAACTGGAGAACTAACAACTAGATTGCCCCATTGTTACAGATTCACTCTGAAAATAGCAGGGCACATGTGGCTTTTGACAAGAGGTTACAGAGGAAAGGTGTAGAACAACCTGTTAAATATTAAACAGTATTTTAATCCAGGAACACGTGGTTGTTTCCTCTCTTGAAATACAATTCAAAGTTAGCAGTCACCGTCAGCATTGTGATTACTTGTCAGACCCTGTACCATGCACATGGGTTTATATAAATGCACATAAATATAAGCAAGGTTAAGTGGAAAATGCAATGGAAGTGTGTTACAAAACACAGCTTTGAATCCCTGTTTCATGCAGACAAGGCAGGCAGGACTGTCCTGATGTGACCTTTCGAGCCATCCCAGTAGCTAAATTCCCATGAAGCGCATGTGAGGGGAATAGTCTTATGTATGTTTTATGCTATGGTACGATTTTGTGTAGTTACAGGGATAGCATTTAAGGGCTAAATATGAATTAGTAAATATGATTTTAATAAGGAATGAGAAACTTGAGAGAACTAAAGAAACAATACTTATGAATTAACATCTCATTTCTCCAGTCTGTGGGTTGGAGATAGCTGTGGTAAATCTATAGAAAGAAAGGAGTTCACAAGCAGAATTTAATGAACTGCATCGCACATTCAACCACACCTGCTCAGTGGCCTAACATTTCTCATACTAATTGGACCTTTGTGGTTCACCCAAGTTAAAATTGAGGCAGACATCCATAGGTGTTACCTGAGAATAGAGAGGGCCGTACCTTCCTTTTCATTCAGAAAATGTTTTTCTTTTTCTTTTCTTTTTTTTTTTTTGAGTTGGAGTCTCACTCTGTTGCCCAGACTGGAGGACAGTGGCACGCTCCCGGCCACCGCAGCCTCGACCTGCTGGGCTCTGGTGATCCTTCTGCCTCAGCCTTCCAAGTAGCTGGAACTACAGGCACGCGCTACCACACCCGGCTAATTTTTGATTTATTGTAGAGATGAGGTCTCGCCAAGTTGCCCGGGTGGGTCTTGAACCCGCAGGTTCAGGGAATCCACTCACCTTGGCCTCCCAAAGTGCTGGGATTACAGGCTGAGCCACCGAGCCGGCCCCAGAAAATGTTTTTCTCAAACACGGAAAGAAAAGGAGATGATTGTAGTCTGAGTCACTCCCACCTTTTTCAAGCCATTCTAGGAGAGCGCCACATTGTGTTTATCTGTCAGATCCAGGAAGAGTTCTTTTAAGAAACTAATTTCTTAGAACTTAGAGAACTCTGGAAACACACTCCTAATTAACACCTAAATGGTTCTTTTTAGGCTAGACAGAGAATTTCTTCACATAACAACGTCTGGGGCATTTGCAAGTCTCAGCTTGTGACCAGAAATGCATGTGAAAGCAAATTTATTACAGTCAGAGAGGAAGAACAGCTAAACTAAAAATGATCTCTGATGGAGAATAGCAGCGTCAGATGTCTGACATCTGTCTCCCTAGTTGTTCTAAAACTCAACATAGAGGAAGCGTTTTAAATCGTAAGGCAAAGCATACGCCCCATTCAAGGCATGTGATGATCAAACATTCAGTAGCTCCACGTTGCAAGATAACTAATTTTGAGTAGACAGCCATTAAAGTACTTGGCAGAAACTGAGCCGTGCATGTATGTTCAGATATGCTTCTAAGTGTTTTGAATTCCAGCTGTTTCTTTTTCTGTTCTTAGAAGAATGTGTCAAAATTCTGGATTTGAATATATTCGTTATGCAACCTTTTCCTAAATAAGGGAGACTACTTGGGGAAACTTAAGTGAGGTTTGAAACAATAACTTCTACTGTAGCTAGAGTACGTTCTTACCAACGTAAATCTCTCTGAATGGTGCATTTTCGATTGATTAGAACTTCATTATGTTTTTATAAATTATTATTAAAATGCTAATAGTGAAGACAGTCATTACTATTTATGATTACTTAGAGTCCTCAGTTGCTTATTATGCCTGTACAATAATTTATTACTGCTTTGTTTGTGAGAAGTTATATATAAAGCCAGTAATATATTAAATCCTAATTTCCATTCTAATATCAAGTGAAAAAAATCATCTGAAGGTGATGAATTTCCAGTGGTACCAATCACTGTCACCCATTCCAGGCAAGTGATATTTTTAGAGAGGTTTTAGAAAATGTAGTGAAAAATTACAAAGCAAGTCACTTCCTTCCTCTAGGAAACCCCCCTGGGTACAACTAGGAAAAAGGAGAGCCCCAGCCGGGATGTCTGTTTACGTGTCTGATACCTGCCGTGGACACGCCACGAGATTGTTTTTTGTAAATTACTAAACTAAGATGTGTTTCCATTTATTCACTTTAACAATAAGTTTATAAATCCAGCTATCCTATTTCACAGGGCCATTAGGAACAAACGAGGTATTTGGTTAAGCATTTGAAAGTGCTGCACAAATGTGTGTGTGCGTGTGTGTGTGGGAGTTTGTGTGTGTGTGTGTTTGCTACTGATGCTATTGTATTTAACAACTCTCAAGCATTGTACCACATGAGCACAAGCGTGGGAATGGTAGATGCTAGACACCGCTAAGGGAGGGAGGAGTGGGGGAGGCATGGGAGCACACAGCAAAACACTGGGTACCAGGTCCATTAATGGGGGAGAGAGGGCCTGCTAGAAGTCCAAACTTCACCTGCCTCTGCACGCAACTTATTTGTGTAGCAAAACCTAGTATCTACTCACAACTCTAAAGTAAAAATTAAAAAAAAAAATAGGACTATGGAGGAGGCACTAGTATTCCTTATTGTTGGCTTTGGAGGTGTCAAAGAAGTATCCTGAGCTCCTATTGTAAATACTGAGATGGAACCTGCATGGGAACTGTATGGGTTATGCATCTGTGGCTCTCAAGTGCTACATTCTGCTGCCGTTCATGTGCATATGTTCACTTCTTCCTTCAAATTCACACGTAATAAAATTGCCTAAGACTGACAATGGGATCATGCTACTGCACCGAGAATGCCTGCACAGCAGTCTAAGAGGATGGGGCAAATAAACATTCTTAAAATGTCCGATTGTTGCATCAACCTACAAAGTGTCCACCATAGGGCTCTTCCCTCCCCAGTCGCTGGGTAGCACTTCAGTGAATTTGGAAACTGCAGTTCTTTTAGTGACCTTAAGGATTTCATGTGCAGGAAACAAGTTATTCCGAGGTATGCTTTGGTGTTTGGAGGTGAATGGCATCTAAAGCCGCAGGAAAGCACACTGGGGGTGCAACCACAGATTCCAGTGAATCCAGGGAGCTGCATGGTTGGTAGCATTCAGAGAAGAGACACGTCAGTCCTTGAGACACAATGGAATGGAACAGGATGAATGGAAGTAGACGATTGCTTGTAATGCATTGCAATAATATTTAGAGGAATATTTCATTTTAATTTGTAAATATAAATATTTATCTGATTATTTAAGTTTGATACATTAAAGACATATGCTGTGCTCTCTAGAACAGTATATAAGCATAGCACAAACGGCAATAGCTAAAATATACATGCGAAAGATGAATGGGATACTACAAGGCATTTGAGTCATGCCAAAGAGAACAGAAGAGCAGAAACCAGTGAGCAGAGGGCATCTGGAAAAACCAGAAAGAATAAAATACAGTGACACACACAACCATATCAATAATTGCACTAACTTGAAATAGAATAAACATGCCATTTAAAACAAACGCCAGGCTGAATAAGACAGCAAGATCCAGCCATGTAGTATGTATAAGTAACAAATTTAACTATAAATATATAAAAAGGCTTAAAGTAAAAGAGTAGAAAAAGCTATATCACGCAAAAGTATAAGAAAGCTATTGTAGCTATATTAATTTCAAATAAAATATACTTCAAGCAGAACATCTGTTACTGGGAGATAAATCTTAATTATTTAAGGGTAAGGTTATCAAGAAGATATAACAATGCTACGCATCTTTTTACCTGATAAAAGAACTTCAAGTACACAGAGCAAAAATTGACAGAAATAAAGAAAGAAATAGACACATTACCATCATAATCAGGGATTTCAGCACACCTTTTTTGTAATGGAACAAGTAGACAAAAGTAATGGAACAAGTCGACAAAAAAAGCAAATTGGCTAGACTTTATCAATATTTATATAACACCCCAGTATACGACAGCAGAAAGCATATGTTTCTAGATCACAGAAAACATTGACCAAGATAGACCATATTCTTATTCATAAAATGTGTCAATAGATTTTAAGAAATTGAAACATACAGAATCTATGTAAACATAACTATTAAATTAGAAGCCACATGATTCGTTATGTTCTATTTTTAATGTACAATAATATTTAACACCTCAAATCCCTAGAAATAAATTGAATAAGATATCTAAGACCTGTACATTGAGAACTATAAAAAATGGCCAAGAGGAGTTTTAAAAGTTGATATAAAAAGAGACCTAAATAAAAGGTCATGGTTTGGAAGAATCAATATCATTGAGGTGTCTATCCTCAACGGAACTATAACATCAATAGGATAACAGCCAAAGTTCCAGCAAGAGTTTCTGAAGAAATTGGCATCCTTATTCTACAATTACCTGGGGAAAATAATTATGAAAATAAAGAAATATTTGACAGTCCTACAACTGCCTGAGCTCCAGAATTCTTACAGCTGCAGTAAGAAGAACAAATAGATCAATGAGCAGATGGAGGCTTCAGAAATAGACCTGTGCACAACTGGCCGATGAATTTCAACCAAGGCACCAAGTCAGTTCCGCTAGAAAAATGAGCGTGTTTTTTAGTAATATTAGTAAAATAGATATTTGCGTAGTAAAACCATGCATGCCCTTTGCACAATAAAATAACTTTCGAAGGATCATGGTCCTAAATGTAAAGGCTAGCACCATAAAGTACTGGCAGAAAACACGGAATTTGGACAGGCAAACATTTCTTTGTAAGACTCAGAAATAAAAGAAAACCATAAAAAACTAGCCATGAAAGAAAAAACGTTAAATAGTAATTTACAAAAATTGCTAACCATAGGCCGGGCTCGGTGGCTCAGCCTGTAATCCCAGCACTTTGGGAGGCCAAAGTGAATAGATTGCCTCTGTCTGCAGGTTCGAGACCAGCCCGGGCAACTTGGTGAGACTTCATCTCTACAATTAAAAAAAAAAATTAGCCAGGCATGGTAGCGCATGCCTATAGTTCCAGCTACTTGGAAGGCTGAGGCAGAAAGATCATCAGGGCCCAGCAGGTCAACGCTGAGGTGGCCGTGAGTGTGCCACTGTACTCCAGCCTGGGTGACAGAGTGAGACTCCAACTCAAAAAAAAAAAAAAAAATTACTCTCCATAAAAGAAAAACTGTTAAATCGTAATTTATGCAATTTTAAATTTATACTTCATCTAAAATAACATTAAGAAAATGAATATGTAAGCCACACACTGAGAAAATGTCACAATACCTATATCTGAGAAAGGACTCATTCAAAAAACATAAAAAACTACAAATCAATTAATCACCATTACCCAATGAACAGCCCAATTAAAAAGAGGTTAAAGAACTTGAACAGACATTTCACAAAATAAGATATAAACAAAGGCCAACAAACATAAAAATTGCTCAACACCATCAATTGTGAAGACAATGCAGGTTAAAGCCGACATGCCACATCATTTTTCATCCCTGACATGGCCCTGGTGAGGATGTGGCCTAGCGGGAGGGCTCACTTGTTGCTGGTAGAATGTAAAATATTGTAACCACTTTGGAGAACTTGTTGAAATCTCTTATACACATTATTTACCCTATTACTAAGTGATTCTATTACAAAGTATTTACCTAAGATAATTGAAAATATATGCCCACAGAAAGACTTACAAGGAAATGTTTGTGAATTTATTCATCATAGTCTCAAACTGGAAACAATCCAAATATTCATCCTTAAGGGAATGACTAAACAAATTTGTGTTGTCCTCATGTAATCCAGTACTACTCATCAATACAAAAGGAGTAAAGTCTTGGAACATGCAAAATGGATGACTCTCAGAAGCAGGCAGGAGAGGCAACAGAACCCAAAGGCATGGTATGATTCGATACACAGGAGTTACAGGACAGGCCAAACAGGTCTGGTGAGAGAACTTGAACAAGCCATTGAGGGGAGATGGGACTCCCCGGGAGGTCATACGGGGAAATGCTCGATGGTGATGGAATGTTTCCCATTTCATCTTGCACGATGGCTGCGTACATACAATTGTGAAAACTAATCAAACCGAACATTTAATGGAACAGAAATAAAACTGTCTTTATTCATAGATAGCTTGATTATGAATAAAGAAATCTCTCTAGGATCTACCAAAAAATCCAACTAGAACTAGTAGTTGAATTTATCAAGGTTACAGGATAAAAGATCAATAAGCAAAATTAATTTCATTTGTAAAATTTGGCAGTATATGATTAAAAATTAAAATGCTTAAAATACAATTTTGAGTAGATTAGAAACATCAAATTATATGGAAATTATATCTAAACTTTTATGAAATATATAAAGGTTTAAAGTGTGCTTTCCCACAAAGGAGACAATCACATCACTCCAAATATTTTAGAGGATTATTTTACAAAGTCATCCTTTATAGTGTATTTTCTCAGTTTTCATATCAGCCAATGTTATTATCTGGGGCATAGTAAGTTATTCATGTGCATCCGAAATGGGACTGTCCCAACAGCCCATCTTCTTAGAAACGAGCTGTACATACAAGCTTCCCCTTCCTCGATGTCTACCATGGCAGCCCAAGAGTCTGCCCGCTTGCAGTTTTGTGCAGCTCTGGAGATTTCCTTCATTCTTCCCCACTCCAGAAAGGTACAAGATGTCCTCTTGACTTGGTTCTTGCCTGGTCTCTCATTCTCCCGCATACTAAACCACACATACCAAAGAACTCTTCCCTCTCCCATTCCTGTCTCATCTGGTGCAGAGCAAGGAATGTTTTCTTTCTCTGGTACTCATTGTGCCTGTTTCACCCTTTTATTATAGTTCTTGTGCAAGACTAATTTATCACGAGACTTGCTTGCTAGAGTGTGACCTTCTAGGTAGAAGGGACAACTTGTTCATCTTTATCCACAGAAGGGACTCAATACCTATATACTTACTTGTCTAGCTACATTAGAATTAGAGTATGCTATGATAATAACTTCCAACTTAGAGTGAGTTGCATAGCTTTTCTTTAGATTCATGTGATGGTTGTCTGGAAAGAGTCAGGAGAGGAATCTACAATGAGTAATTATGTGAGCATTTGCTCATGTACGTGTTTCTCAAAACACGAGACTGTCTCAGTTCAGACAATAGGCATTAGGGTTTGCAGTTTATTTAAGATGAAAGTCAATGCTGTTTAAATATTGAATGAGCCCTTTTAGGTAGAAAGGATGCTTTAAAATTGAAAGAGACTTTCATCTGAAATGTAATAAAGAATGAGTTTTATTGTGCAAGTATGCGTCTAATGTTTCTTGATATGAATTACAGGTACCTGTTATGTTATTTTGTGCAATAGCATAACAGAGCAAACAGAGCAAATGCCAAGAGCATGTGATGGCTGTTTGGCTCATAGCACAAAAGGAAACGTGAAATGCCCAAGTGCTGCAGTGAAGCATCTCCCTGATCATGCGAGCGGCTCCCTACTCCTGGAGATGCCCAGTCATGCCCAGTGGGTAGATGCTCCTAGCGTGCTTCATGCATGTTTCCTGGGCTTGCCTCATTTGGTCTTCAGCCTCTTTTCTATCGTGATATCATCCCTCCAATTTACTATTTGGTGTTGTTGCTCTGTTTTTGTCTTGGTATTCATGCGTTGTGCTTCCCTTGATAACACTCTTTGGTAATCATCTTCCCCTTTTATTTCTCAGAGCTACTTTTAGCTTGGTCTTGAGTGTTGCACTCTTTAAAGAGGTTATTTTACTTTGATATAAGGACCTGATGATAATACATGCTTTCCGGTTGCTCATCTGACTTTATTCAGAATATTTTTAAAGCATTCAAATACATTTAAGAGAATGATGTAGAAAATAATATCTAATGTCAGTATGTTTTACAAAAACACTCAAGAACGTTTCCAAAACTCCAGCCTCTCCTAAATATATGTTAGTCCCAGAAGACTTAGCCATCCAGTTTAGTTTATTCATAGCAGCAGCCATTATGGAGCGTGTCATTCATGCCAGGCATTGCTTCAAACATTTTGTTAATTATCTTATTCAAGCTACATAACAATCCTATGAGGCAAACGTTATTATCTCGGTCTACAAATGAGGAAACCGAGATATCAACAGTTAGCAGAGACAAGGCAAAAAATAGCCAACTCTCAAACTAAATTCAGTTCTGAATTACTTCAAAGACTATCCCTAAATGTCTTCCGTAATATGTCATTTGTGAAAGAATTTTTGAGTATCTAGGTACCCCTCTACAAAATATCTTCAACATGCTGATGAGCGGGTCAGCCTATTAATGTTAAGAAGCCCTGAAAATCACTTCCTCTCACAAAGAAACATACAGGAAGCCAGTGTATTACACAGAGGAAGTCCCTATCTAAAGTTATGACTTACATGCAGTCTAAATGTCCCAGAACCATGACATGTACAGTAAGCCACCGTCCAACTTCAGGCAAGATCAAAGTGCTCCACTCAGTCTGTGGGTGTCTGTCTTTGACTCTGACTTGACTGAGAAGTTTCCCGTGGCGAGTCTCCACGTGGCCATGTGGTTCTCTATGAAGTTTCACGAGTACGATTGGGATGGGGAGATGGCTGTTCTTCCCCCACACAGGAGCTACTTTGCTTCCCGATGAGAAGTTGATTGACGATACTTCAAACGATGACCCAGCCATGTGATTGGCCAAGATTTTTATCTCTTTCTCTTTTCTGGCCCCAATAGACTGGCCAGGTAAAGAAAGCATAAAGTTTCCTTTCATTCATTCCACTTTCAGAAAAGTTCTCCCATGCCGCATTGTGACATAAAAAATATCCTTGCACAGTTTTGTTTTTGATTTGGGGGATGGCCTTGCCTGCAGGAAACCAGAAAGGGAGAAAATAGCACATCAGGAAATGTTAACCCTACCCCTGTTTAACCTGAGGACACTCACCAGTGGTGCTTGTGGCTGCAGCATTTACTTCGAGATTTTAAAAAAAAAGGAATGATTTTGTAATTCTCTTCTTTTCCCGTTTTTCTAGTAATTCTCATGGATTAGAGACAAGTTCTGTTTAACAGTTTTTATATATTATTTTCTCATTGAAAACCAGTCAGATTTGCTTCAGCCTCAACTAGCATGTTTATATAAAATTAAATGTGATGGCAGCAAGGTGTGCTTCTGTTTTTCTAAACAGGTAAGCAAAATAAAAGGTTAAGCAAAATATCTACCTTTGGATCTGAAAAAGAAAGGCTTACTAACACTGCATGTATAGGACTATCAAAGATTCCTTAAAACGAAGGAGAATTTAGCATTGCCCTGGTAAGGAAGGAAAGGTAAATGCTAGTTGTCAATCTGTATTATTTGCTCCTTTTTCCATCACGGAGGAAATTACTAGTTATCTTCCAGTTTGGCATTGTACTCAACTAAAATGCTCCCCTCTCTAATATTTTTGAAGCTCAACGTAGTCATATGCCCCACTTCTGGCCAACGAGATACAGCTGGATGTCACTGGGTGGCCCCTCTTGCAAAGCTTTTAAAGGGAGAAAGAACTAGCTGGAATCAGCCGTCTGCCTTTTGCTCTTGGCTGTTTCCCTCTCTCCCGTGTGGATGTCGTGCCTACAGACAGAGCAGCCATCTTGTGAACATGAGGATAAAAGCCAGACTCTACAGAGAGAGCACTGAAAAGCACAAAGAAGACCTTCTAATGACAGTGTGAGGCTCCTGTGTCAGGTCCTCACTGCTTCCTCGACATTTCTTCTTATTAAGAGAAAAAAGGAAATCCTATTTGGCTAGGTCACCATTATGCCGCTGACACAATCTCAACAGATACACTGAGGTGCTAAATGTTTTTCCTATATTACATTGGTATGTTGAAAGATTGTTTGCATCAGCGCTGGGGCTAGAATTACTCTTGCCAGAGGCACCCGCAAGCAGGTGGGCTTGGTCCATCCCCCAAGCCTCGCTCCTGGGCGGCGCTCCCTGTGGGTGAACTCTCAGGTGCCACGTGAGCTTCTCCAGCTTGGATGGTTTCGTGATGTTCAGCACAGATTCAGAGTGACATTTCTGAGAAAATAATGGAAACTGCCATTTATCCCAAATTAACTGTTTTATGCCTAAGCATTCCCCATGCACTATGATTTGAATTGCTCTATAGGTGATGAAATTTCCATTGTTTTTATACCTCAAAGCTGGAAATAAAATAGGAATAAAACCATAGAAGGCAGAATATATTTTTTAAAGCAAAATTTTTGAAAACTTCCCATGACCTTAGTTTTTAACTCAGCAATTATATAATTAAGAACCATATAATTAATTAAAAACTCCAGTTCAGCCTCTCATCTTATACCAGAAAATATGACAAGAGAAACATATAACCTGTCTGTGCCTAACCTTCTTATTGAGAGGCTGGCTCCATGAGAAATTCACCGTTCTATTCCATAATTCAAAACCAATACAAACTGGAGCATATTTGCGTTAATGGGAAACATCAAAGAGTAAACTGTCTTTCCATGAAAAGATTGCCATTTATACGGATCTGTAGGAAAGAGTAAGACAAACAAATTGAATGCCTACTACTTGTAAAATTTACAGTGTTAACGTTGTTACTCTTCGTGCACGAACATTCTAATATATCTGAAATCACTCTTTGCACTCTGCTAATAATAAATGTACTCTCTTTTACAGTACTGGAGTTTTGTATATGCATATGTAAAAAAAGTTTAATAGCATAATAAATACGCTACATAAATTTTAAAAAGTGAATATTCTAGATCTCTTATTCTGTTGAACATATTGATCATGCTGGTAATTGGTTGCTTATGATGCTGTAAACAGTATTTTACTAACTTAAAGTCCTGAGGTCTGTGAGTCACAAGTCAGCTGTGTTCACTTATGTAAGGTGAATGACCACTCTAGATTTTAGTTTTCTCACTTGTAAAAGGAAAAAAAGATGAAGTACTCTTCATTCTCTGTTAATTGATAGATTCATGTGTTTAGTGTGTTGCTTTGATCACATTCTGGGTTAAAAATTTGCAGATGCTACCCAAGAGACATAGGATGAAGACATTTTGGGGGACACCCTTTTTAGGGTCTGATCCATAGTCCTCAAGATACTGCATCCTAGCCACGAAACGTTTTCTGCCTTTCCAGGGGCTGATGTCATAGCGTGTAGCAGCCAGAGTGGGACAGCTCCCGCCTCCCCTGCCAGGGCTTCTCTGATAAGTCCTTGGACAGGTGTTCCTTGTGCTGGACCCCTTCTGTGTGGTGCGTTTGCTCGTCCTTCTCCTCAGTGTTGACATCTTGGGCTGATCAGGAGACACACACTGGCTACTCTTATCTCCTTTATTTGGATTTGTTTTTAGAACCTGCCACTTGAATAGCAATGACACTGAATAAATGCCCTTGCCCTTGGTCTGGCAGACGAGTTTGGAATGTGTGAGCTCTCGTTCTGGTCAAACAATGTAAGTAGGTGAAGAAATAGTGCAACGAGTAGCACTCTGAAGTTTGTAATAGCTTTCTCCTCTTTCATCTCACCTGCCAGCTCACAAGTGTGAACACACACACACACACACACACACACAATCAGGATCACAATCCCAGTAGATTTATGGTCCTCCTCCTTGGCCTCATCTTGAACCCCTAACACAATGGTTTCTTGCAATTCATCACAAAAGAGACTCAGAGAAATTGATGGATGCTTTGTCCTAAATCTATCACACTGATAGAAAACAATCCAGAAATTAAGATACTTAATACTATACACTACTGCTTTTATTCTCCCACCAAAAGACAGTGTCTTTTTCAACATCATCAAGTTTTTAAGTTAAAGACAAGGCCAGGCGGTTCTAATTTTGCATCCTGTGTTGCATATGTTCTGTTCCTATCTTCCAGAGCTCTGAAGATGTCCAGGTGACCGTGATAATATTCTCTACATAATCCTTTTACATTTGGTGCATGCACTTATAAGTGGCCTGTATATCTAAAAAAAATTATTTCTTTTTTTTTTTTGGAGTCTCACTCTGTCACCCAGGCTGGAGTGCAGTGGTATGCTCCCGGCCACCGCAGCCTCGACCTGCTGGGCTCCAGCGATCCTTCAACCTCAGCCTTCCAAGTAGCTGGAACTACAGGCATGTGCTACCACGCCCAGCTAATTTTTTTTGATTTATTGTAGAGATGAGGTCTCGCCAAGTTGCCCAGGTGGGTCTTGAACCCGTGGGCTCAGGCAATTCACTCACCTCGGCCTCCCAAAGTGCGGGATTACAGGCTGAGCCACCGAGCCAGGCCAAAAAAATTATTCTTAATGATACAAATATTTGCTTAATAAGACTCCTTAGGGAGTCAATACTAATCAAAGGCTCAGAATGATCTGTAATTAGCACATTAATTGTACAAGTTAGTGATTTGAAAGTGCTTATGGGTTTTTAAATATTTTATTATTTATTATATTTAACATATTTTCCTCCACACTTCATAGTCCCAGACACCCTTGCCTTTCTCCCAGTCTCGGGTCTGAACCTAACTTCTACTTCACCCTTGGTCACAGAGGGCTCAGACAGTCACTTTTTTATAACATCCATCAAATCATGTATCTCGCCAGGTGGGAGACCGCTCATAGCTCTGCAACACACTAGAAGAACATTCAAATTCTGATCCCGGCTATCACTCCCTGATGCAGTCCCTTCTGCCACCAAGTTCACCTTTGACATCTAGGCTGTACACGCCTCACGCTTCACGCTTCATCCCCAAGGGCTGTCATCTATCGTGGCCTCTGCCTGGAACATGCTCGCAACTCCTTTTTGCCTCTCCGATTTCAGTTTGACCAACACTTTGGAAACACCTCCCCTGACTCCTGAATCAAAAGGAAGGCCCAAATCAATCAGTAACTCTCAACCATCTTTCTCTGTTTTTACTTTATCTACAGCGTTCGTTGCTCTCTGAAATCTCCCCTCTTCTTGATTGTTTGTGATCTGTGTCTCCTCATCAGATGTAAGCTTCATGAAAACAAGTGCTTCTTGTTCAAGGCCGCATTCCTGAAACTAGAATAGTGCCTGTCAAATAATAGCTACTCAATATTTATTAGTGAAGCTGAAAAGTAGAGGCTATGTAGAATTCTTTCTTCATCTCATGTTTTCTGACTTAAATTGGCCATAATTCATGAGATTTAAAAAAAATTCACCTGGACTATTGTTATTTGTTTTAGTATTTTTGTTATAGTGAGACATTTTATTAATGGGAAATATTTGTATGTTCATGTACAAAGTGAAATCTTTTGTTCACTGAAAACTTGGCAAGAAATGCAGAAACAGTAGCGTGTTTAGAGGCCTACATGTGTCTCTTTACTCTCAAAACTTCTATAGCTTGCTGGTCTTGATAACCTTCCCCCTTAGAGTGTCCCTTTATTTGGAATTCTACTCAGGAGGGCAAGCACTGTGTACGTTGCAGTTGGTTTGCATCCCACCTGATTCTAGAGATACTCTTCCTGTCTTTCTTGAGATTTCCATGACTTTGTCTTTGCCCCACTCATCTGCTGTCCTGTTGTCTGCCTGAACTCTGCTCTGCTGTTTTCTTTGGGAAGCCAGGTCTAAGAGAGATTAGTCAGCTAACTGAGTGGTTTTCCAATAAGAAGCCATCATTGATCCTCATTATTTCAGTGCTGAAGCAAGTCCCAGTGTCTCAGGTGAGAAGAGAACAGTGCCTGTGGTCTGGCTTCTTGCAGAGGGTGCTCCGCCCATCCCTTCCCTCTGAGTGGGTGGGTCCCGTGCCCCATGGTGCTTCCCGACAGCCCCTAAAAGACAGCACGGTGCTCCTTTATCCACCTATAGACGTTTAAGATATTTTGAAAGGAGGAGAATGGAATTCCTATACAGGTAGCTAGTTCATGTTCATGGCAATACAGAAAGAAAATCATTGTCCTTCCTCCCTGAGCCTTTAATATGGTAACAATCATGTTTTGAAATTCAGCATGAGGTATGATGTTGGCTGATTGAGATTCAATTAGCACGTCACATGCTCTTTGCTATGCAGAAGCTCGCTGCTGCTCTGTCTGTTAGAAGCTGCTCAGAGCTGGGTGAGAGCTAGATGAATAACAATTTAGACCTGGAAAGACTCACATGACTATAAATGGAAGCAAAGTTAGACTCTGGAAGATCACCCAATATCTTTTCAGAATTCCTGGTTGACAAACTCTGATTTTCATATTTGACATTAGGGCTCACTGTGATCACAAGACCTCAGGATTGAGCGCAAGTATTCCTATAACATGAGAAATTTTGATTTAGTTTTCTCTGTGATTAACTGCCAATATTTTCCACATTTTGTAACCAACTGTACACGTAAGCCCAAGTGATCCTTTCAGAACCAAAGGCAAAGTGTCACGCCCCTGCTCAAACACCCTGATGGCTGACCATCTCTCTAGCAGCCTCCGCGTCCTGTCCTGTGCGTTCTCTGGGTCTCCACCCAACCCTTCCTCCCTGCCCTCTCCCCACCTCCCACTTCTGTCTGTGTGAGGGGTTGCCTCTGCCTTCTGCTTCCTGGCCATGGCGTGCACTGCCCCAGGCCCTTTGCGTGTCCTGCCCTGGGTAGGGAAGGTCTTGACTGCAGAGATTTACCTGGTCCTTACCCCTCTCTCTGTTCTACCCAGGGGCAGCTTTTTTGGGGAGACCCTCTCTGGTGACTCCATCTAGAGCAGAGCACTCCCACCAGACTCAGCTTGTCTACCCAGCCTGGCTACTCTTGTTAGTCTTTGCAGCCCACACATGGTCTTGCATTTATGTATTTTTATTCCAAGTTTTCCCCATGAGTTTGTGGGCCTCGCAAGAGTGAGCACTTTGGGTTTTTTGTTCAAGACTCTAGGTCTAATAGTAGGTACTCAATGAATATTATAAATACCTGTCTACTGAATGAAGGCTTGTGAGCCTTGTTGTTGGGGTCTATCTACCTAAGTCAGGTAACTGTAAATTCACTATTGAAAAATAACAGAGGAAAATTCCAACATGAACCATTAGAGATTGGCCTTCCTCTTATAGCAATTCTATTGTTAAAATTACTTGAATAAGATTAAGTTTAAAGATAGTTCTTTGTTATATAATCCCTTGAAATTCAACATTTTAAATTATTATGAAAAGCAAGTATTATGAAAAGTTTCTCTGTTTTCCCAGATATTTTTAGCTAATCATACACTGAAAAAATATTCTATTTCTGATCCCTTACACAAAAATATCTTTTCAGATGTACTTATCATTAATTGGTTCTGTTAAGCAGAGAAACAGCCATTAATAAGAGAGCAATTCAGCCCAAGTTTGCTTTATATAACGTTATATTCCAGCATTTTTACTTGCAGTCCAAGCAATAAAAATTGCAATCAAAAGCGTATTTTATTGTCAACTATAATAAAATAATAGGATCACCCATACTATTGCTAGCCAAATTAGTGTGCATCCAATATAGAATTTAAGCAGAAATGATATCATAAGCAATTTTACATGAATCTTATTTTTAAAAAACTTAATTTTTAAAATGTGTTCCTTTCAATGTCAAAATAACTTTCTCTGATCTTAAAAGATGGTTGCATAGATATTATTTGCTTTACATTCATCATGTCTTGTGAAATAATCTACCTGCCACTGGTTAAAACTCCTAATGTTGGGGCGCATACAGCTTCCGAGCAACTCTGCAAGGGCTTGTCCTCCACCCGTCTCTCCGTGCCTCCAGAGGCATTTACAGAACTCATTCCTGGACTCACATACCAATTTCCATCTTCCGTGGGGATAGGGGGTAAGGATAGCTGGAGAATGAAAATACAGGTTTTGTTTGTTTTCACTGCTTTCCCCCAGAAGCATTCCCGCCAGCAACGCCCTAAGTCCTCATCCATTGCAGGGTATCAGAGATAACCCTGCCAGTGGAGAAAACTCCATTTACTGCATTGCTGCTTCCTGTGGTTTGCACCCGAATTTACCACAGTGAAAATGCTCACACTCAACATTTTCTAAGTTGTAAAGCAATTGCTTATTAGGGCCTGCAGGAAACCACACAAAATGAAGGAAAGTGGACTGCACAAAGCGTTTTTATCATTTGCATTGTTCAAGTGGCTCCAAGCTCCTTGAGGAAAATACCTAACAGCCTACTCTGAGCAGTGGGCCTCCTTCCTGGAATTTTTGCTTTTTTCAAAATGAGTGTTGTATGAAGAAGCAGCATTATTTGGAAGGTGTAACCAATTTCACTCCAACTTTGTGCGACATTTGATGA
This sequence comes from Tarsius wallacei, assembly GCA_963574415.1. Classification (NCBI taxonomy): domain Eukaryota; kingdom Metazoa; phylum Chordata; class Mammalia; order Primates; family Tarsiidae; genus Tarsius; species Tarsius wallacei. The sequence goes on along the minus strand of CAUYQG010157769.1, from coordinate 89,849 downwards.
TCAGTTCTTTTGCACCTGTCTTTGTGAAGTGCGGGTTATCGACAAGGTCACACATACCACCACACAATGACAAGCGTTCACTGCGCTTTATGGAGGAACAACACTTAAAAGTGTGGACATGGGTTTTCAAACAGCATGAATGTTCGAATCATGATTCTTTTCTTTTGTTGCCAAATTAAATATGGGAAATGTTGCCTTTTACTTTTTAAAATAAAATAGTCATGTGTTAGTATTGAGTGAAGCAAACTCAGATCTTGAAGAATTATCCAATGACTTTTTCTTAGGCAGCTGGTCAGTAAGAGTTAAGACGAAGAATTCCCAAGAAAATGGCTGCCGGTGAATGGAGCTCACTTTCTGTGACTTTTTACAATGTTTGCTCTGAATGAGTTCCTCTGAGTCATATGTGGATATGTGAAGTAGACAGGTCAGTCTTCTCATCACATGTTCCAGTTACTGCTGCATCACAAATTACCCCAACACTTGGAAGCTTAAAACAAAAACTGTTTATTATACTTGAAGATTTTGTGGGTAAGGATTTAGCCAGGTGATTTTTTTACACTGTGTGTTAGTGGCCCACATGTGTTACCAGCAGCCTGAAGAACTGAAGTAGATGGCTGAAGCCACTTCATGCACACCTGCTGCCTTGGTGATGGCCGCAAGGCAGGGCTCTGCTGGGACTGTTGACCAGAGTGTCTACACCTGGCCACTATAGCATGACCCTGCCACAGGGCTGCAGAAAGCTCCCAGATTGATGTTTCAAGAGGCAGGAAACGGCAGGTGCCTGTTTCTTTAGGCCTGAATCAATAGCACAACTTCTCTTTGGCCGTCTTCTATTGGTCAGAGAAGTTCCAGGGCCCACTCCGACTGGAGGGAGATGCTTAGGCCCTATCTCCCAGCAGGAGGAAAACCAAAGAAGGTCTGGCCATCTTTAATTTGTCACAATATATAACTTGCCCTCATTTCATGGCGGTTCTGAATGTATGGCAAGAATCTAATCGATTCTACAACTCTCTCTAAGGTCTTCTGGAGGTGTGGGGGTGGATTTTGTTACGTGGGGGTGTCCTTTTCTCCCAGTGACTGAGAGCTGCTCCACCACTCTTATTCCCCTGAGGATGCACTGCCAGAAGCTTAGTCTGTGTTTCAACAGACATGAAAACATTGCCAGCCATCAAGCAAAAGAGCCCCCCCTTGGCTTCATGTCACTTGTTTATTATGCCTGTCTCTGTTCCATTCCCCAGCAAGCCTCTCACACAGCCCCATGGCAGCAGTGTCTCCCTGCCCGCCCCCCAGCCCAAGCAACCTGGCCTGTTTCCAGGTGCGGCTTGGAGCTCTCTCTCGTTCTTCTCGTCCCTGGCCCTGTCGCTTCAAACACAATGAAGCACACGGGTCAGGCACTGGCAGACTTCGCTGCTGCTGCTGCTGGCACTGTCTGTCCCTCCTTGTCCCTGGACTTCCGAGTCATCTCCGTCATGTTGCCTGTGACTTCTCTTGCCCCATGTAGCTCGTGGAGTTGGGCTCTCTCTGGAGTTCTGCCCCTGGGGTTGGCTGTTTTCATCCTGTGGGATCCACCTGGCTGGTTTCTTCTTTGTTTGCAGAATAGCCCCTACATGGGATGACTTACATCGTGGCAGCTCTTTTTCAAAAATGTCCCAGAGGTGCTTCACATTCAACATGTTTAGCCTAATATTACTCTGCTTTTTTGGCAACATCAGCATTCATGAGGTCGATTTCACTGTGAAACTGGGGCCAATCCCTGCTTCTCTCTCTTCCTAACCTTTCCCAACTCTCCAGCTGCTCAGGGTCCTTAAGTGGCAGCGTCCTGTTGATACCACCCACTAGGAGTTTCCTGTGTTTGAAAACTCTGCTCGCAGTTCGTACTAACACTGCCTGCTATTTGTTTCCCCGCTTAGTCTTGTGTCCACCCAGACCCCAGAAATGACCCTACTGACGTCATAATAGCACCACTGGGCTTCACAGCGTTTAATGCCTCTCTGTTGACAATAACTGTTTTTAAAACTGCAGGGAGATACTCGTTAATAAATTGTAAAAATAATTTAGCAAATGGCCATGTGTGTTTCTTATGAAACAGAATCTGTTATAGAGAACATACAGAGACTTAGCATGCAGAAAGAGTCAGTACATCGTCTGATTGGTTCAAGGGGGTGTGTGTGTGCCTGTGTGTGTGTACTGGGGTAGCTTGCTCTAGGCCAGTGGAACTTTTGTGTTTCCTGGGGGTGTGCAAGATGATACATTGAGGGACAGAAGACAATTAAAACTTATGTTTATTTCCTCAAAAAAGTGACGGGAAATAACTTGAGCTTCTCTTCTATTCAATGTGCGGACGGGAATTGTTGCCCCCTTGGTCGGTGTGTCAAGTGACTCCGGCCAGTCTGCACTACAGAGAAGAAGAAGTGTTCAACCAAGAGAGGTTTGAAGACAACGTCCTCACTGCCTGAAGCTCTTTTGGCTTGGGACAGTTTACCTGTACCTGCTTAGGTGAATTAACTCTATGTTATTAGAATTTTCAATCAACTAACCACCACACATAGCTCCGTGGCTTAGCAAATACTCAGAAAGAAACCAGAGTGAAGACAAATCTGGAAGTCGTGAGAGGACATTGCAGTTGTCTCTTCTTGTCTTGCCAGGAGCTCTTCGTTTATCATAATTCAAAGTAAAGATAGTCATAACACTAAATCAAATTGACCCAAATAGTTCACCAAAGGCACGCGTTTTAGGGCAGCAACAGCCACTGAAGGGACATAGCATCATTGTTCCCTGGTTCATACTCATGGCATGCAATGGCTACTATGCACCTTTGGGGGTCAGCCTCTTGACAAAACCTTTCTCTAGCATTTATTCTAGCCGGGCCAAGGCTAGGTGTTGACGCATATGTCATTTTCTTTTCGAGTCTTCTTAGTGATAGGTTGGGTTTCATTTCTTCCCCAGTTTTCCCATGATAACCCATGTTGTCGTGATAACCAAACACTTATCTCATCACATTCACCCTAGGGAAAGAGTCTGTCTCCCCGTGAGTATACTGCGACATTTAATCAGCGTTCTACCCCTTCATCCCAGACAGTTCCTGGCACAGAGTGGGAAACCAAGCATGTGAGTGTGCATGCGTGTGTGTGTGTATGTGTGTGTGTGTGAATTCATGAAAGTCGCCTAGACAATGCTTTTGTTTACATTTTAATTTGAACACAAGAATTAGAAATGCAAGAACTTTGCCTCATTGAGGTAAAGATGATTATTCCTACCTTTAATCTTCTTTGGGTGTCGTGTTTATTCTAAAGCATTCTGTGCACACAAAAATATGTAAATCATAAAAAATGAAATGCTATTTACAATCCATTATATACATGATTGTGCATGAGTCTCTGCACATCCTGTATTGACTGCACATTGCTGATTTGAGGAAAAGCAAAACAAGAAACTTAAAGATCAGCTACATATCGAATGCTTGCTACAATCTTTGCACATTGAATGAGACATATTTTTCAGTTGATTTTTTCACAGTGAAGTCTGCAGGTTTGTGTATAATATCAGCATCACTCAGAAATGTAGGTTTACATCAATCTTTCTGGTTCCTGAGTGATTATTTGACCATATTAACTTGCTTTACTTCTAGAAACTAGAATAGTTACTATATTACTAAACTCACCAAGGATTCACATTATTTGTATCAAACTGTTAGGATTTTTTTAGCTTTCCGTAATACAAGTAAATAAGTCATCTATTAATGAATAATACTAAAAACTCTAATGGGGTGTGTACTCTAAAATGGCAGTTCCCAACCTGTTCGGCATCAGGGACCAGTTTTGTGGAAGACCATTTTTCCACAGACCCGGAAGGTGGGGTAAGGAGGATGGCTTTGGGTGATTCAAATGCATAACATTTATTGTGCACTTTATTTCTATTATTACATTGTAATATATAATAAAGTAATCATACAAATCACCATAAACAGGAGGCATGGATGGAAGTGGTAAATAAAATAATGGGTGGGCCATGCGTAGACTCAAATAAGAGTTGGATCCTGACTTCAAGCCTGCCACCAGATGCAGCTGTACAATTGGAGTACATCAACTCACCTGCTACTCCCTGATAGGGTTTGATATGAGTCTGCAAGCGATTGATTTATGATGGTCACTGCAGTCAAATCTCGCTGCTCATGTCAATCTGTATCTGCAGCCGCCCCCGGCGCCAGCATCACCGCCTCAGCTCCAGCTCAGATCATTAGGCACTAGAATCTCATAAAGAGCACACATCCTAGATCGCTTGCGTGTGCAGTTCACAGTGGTGTTCGCACTTCTATGAGAATCTAATGCCACCACTGATCTGACAGGATGTGGAGCTCAGGCAGTGATGCGAGTGATGGGGAGCGGCTGTAGACACAGATGAGGCTCCGCTCACTCCCCGCCACTCACCTCCTGCTGTGCGACCCGGTTCCTGACAGGTCATGCACTAGCACCGGTCCATGGCCCAGGGTCTGGAGACCCCTGCTCTAAAGGATCTCTTAGAATAAATCAGGATTAACTTACAGGAAGAGTCACTTGGTTATCAACTGTTAACACGTTTATGAAACTGGCATTATTTTCTTTGTTACTATGAGCTTTACTTAGGTTTAATTATTGTATGAAAAAGTACATGACAGTTTTGTGTGCAAATAAGGTAAAATTACATTTGCCTTTTGTTAGTTTACTCATTAAATAATAGTGTTACCATATTCAGGACCATAAAAATAAGTGCTTGCATTTCCTCTTTGGGGTGAAAAACCTGCAGAGTCTAGGAATGTTAGTACCGCATTTTATATAGATTTTGTACAGCTACAGAAAGCTAAGAAGTTCCTGTATTCAGACTGGCCACCAAGGTTGAGCAACATGTACCTAGTAACCTGAGGTATACATTTATGTGAATTTCTGTAAACAATGTCAGTCTAGGTCAAATTATCTGGGAGGGCTTCACCTTCTGCTTGAAAATAGCTTTTATGCAGTAATAGATTTGTGGTTTCAGACTCCCAAGCTGTGTCTTAACCATGGGAATACGACCTTTTCCTAAGCTGCATCTACTTATGTAAAATATATCTTCTGCTTCCGATTATCTAATGAAAACAGATACCAATGTTGAGTGTAGAAATTACTCATTTGTGTATCCAAGAAGCTCAATGTGAATCAGAATCCTGTATTTGTAGCTTGCAGATCCCTGGATTCATTACCATGGAACGGGATGAGGCCATGACTTGCACGTGGCTTTATCATCACAGCCCCAACCATGAGCTGGTGAGTCCTCATGATGACAGAGGTGACACAGCAAACCCCCCAACCTGCCAGCCACACACCCTGAGGCTCCTTCAGAACAGGCCAGACACTTAGCTGTACTTTGGAAACATGGAGCTCTTCCCTGAGGAGACTGAGGCTTCCTTGGACTTAGTCAGCTGGGAGAATGGGGAGGGGGGGATGGCTGTGGAGGGCAGCCTAGGGGAACAAGGTCCTGGTCCTTGTGTGGCATCGGTGTGAGCTTCCTTCCCCACCCACAGAAAGCTGCTCCCGATTTTCTTGCAAAATCGTTAAGAAATAAGAGCATCTACTCAAAGGAAACAGTGGGAACCAGATAATTTGAGTCCAGTTGGAATTAGTGAGTTGCCTTGGTTTACCCTTTTTGTGGTGCTAGCAACCTGTGCTTTGGCTTGGAGAAGCAAGTGGCCCTTTCTGGCCCCCGCCTGGGTGTGAAGAGTTCTCTTCTTGCTACCCAGGAAGGGTAGAACATTTCCTCTGACTCCGAGCCCCTTAGCAACTGGGAGAAGAAGAGCACCAGTGCAGCACGCTGCATTTAGGCAGAGTTGCAATCTGGCCACTCTGACTTTGTAAGGCATGCATTGATGTGTGCGTAATTTGTTTAGAGGGGCATTTCTTAGAATGAGCACGTGGATGTGTCCATTAGTCCTCTGATTGTCCCTTTTTGTAGAACTTATTGTATTGCGCTAAATAAAATGAGTGCCTACTTGAAGATGTCCCCCAAAGGGTGGTGAATTCTTTGATGCCAGGGACTGCATTTGTTCACTTTCGTATCTCCAGTTCTTAACACAATGGCTAGCATAAAGTAAGTCAATAGGTGTCCAGCAAATAGTTGTCTAATATAAAGCTGAAGACCGCATCAGCGAGTTTATGGTGTGTAACAAGCCACCCCAAAACCTAGTGCTTAAATAACAGCCATTGAGTCTGCCGGTCGTCTGAACATTATGCCGATCTGGTCAGACTAAGCTGGTCTTGGTTGTGCTCATGGGTGCTTCTGTGGCCAAGGATGGACTCTTTGTGGCTTGTGATACCTAAAATGGTCTCATTTCCATGTTGGATGCTCTATCCGTGAGAGCTGATGAGGGTGTCTCCACCACATGTCCCTCACCACCGGCTGTCTAGGCAGACGTCACATGGGCAGCAGGTGGTTGGGGTTCCAGAAACTTAACAAAAACGGCAAGTCCTCTCGACGCCCAGGCTCAGGGGCACAATTACATTTCTGGCTCACTTATTTGATCAAGGCAGGTCACAAGACAAATTTGTATTCAACGTGTGAAAAAAAATCTATTTCCATGTTCTGATGGGAGGAACTAAAAATCATTGTGGTCATTTTTGAAATTCTCTACAAATGACAAAGCATCCAGAATGCCACAGAGACCAGGCTACTGTGAAATCTGAAATCTTCTTGCTGTGACATTGGCACCATTAATATCTTAATCCTGTTACTGCCTGGGATCTAAATTCTCTTCAAAAACCAAATTTTATTTAGGTCAAATAATTAAAACTGAGGCGTTCAAATATAATCATTTAACATTTTATTTTAAACAGCAACAATAAACCTATTATATGTAAACACAATAACATTTTAATGGAAAATTGCTGTTTCTTAAACAAAAAAATAGAATAGTGGCAATGATTTACAGTTTTAAAAATCTCTTTCTGTTGGGTTTAATTAAAAAATAGTTGGATCCTCATTGGCAAAAAAAACCCAAAAAACTCTACTTAAATGCTAGTTATTAACTGCACTCCCTGTAAAATATTTTTCTTTCTGCTATCACAATTGTACAACCTTTTAGCCTCTGTCTACCTGGGAGGCTAGATAGAATTGAAAATCTAAGCAAAAATCCTACCCTGCTTGTAGAAGGCTGTTTTGAGAACTACTGGAAATTTCATGGCCTGGTGCAAGCCTGGGTTTGTGGTTTATTTTAGTTTTATTTTATGTCTTGGTTCCACTCAGCCTTAAGAAGACCATAGCTCAGATAATAATAGTTCATTTCTGAAGTGAGTTCAACAAAAGAAAGCTTTGACCATTCTTCCAGGCTTCTTTTAACAGTGGGACTATCATACACCTTTTTCTTCTTTTTTAAGCAGGTAGTCTGGAGCACCAAGTATTGTGAGAACCCCTCCAGGGTTCATAGGCAATGTTAGATGGAATCGTTGAGTTAGATGCTATCTATACAGAGGTATGGGGAATGTCATTAAAATAAACACTGAGCAGTGTGAGAATGTATTTCTAGATAAAGAAACAATTCTAGATAAAGTAGTTTTCAGAGTTAGATTTCAGCAAAACTGTGAGATGGATGAAACGTTGTCTTGGCAGGCCATGACTTACTTTAAATTTGCTGCTTTGTCTCAGAAAGCTGAGAACGTTTGAGTATTTTCATAGGCCATATTAAAAAATAGTCCCATTCTGAGACCAGGGAGAATGGTTTCAAGCAAAGGCAGACAGAAGAGGGTAGAAACCTTCATATCACACTGCGGAGGGCACCAACTACTCTTAAAAATCTTTGATACTTTCATGCCTGCAATCATACATTTGTCTAATAAATATTTCCTGAGCACCTTCTATCTGTTAAGCACTGAGGCAGTTACAAAGAAGAGTGAGGTACATCTCCACCCTTGAGAATCACCCTGCCTGAAGAAAGCCCACAGTAAGCTGATGATCAAAGTCTGAAGTGGAAATAATTATGGGACTGACAATTAAGTTCGCAAACTCATCCTAGAAAAAGTACTATGTGCCTCATTTCTGAATATCAGCACAGTCACCTTTGAAGTACTCCCCTTTGGAAGCTGTGTACCAATACCAGCACCTAGTCCCCCCATCAAAGCAATTTTGGAACTCTTTTTCTGGAATGGCCGTCAGAGCTATCATCACAAGAATGTTGGAGTTTGAATCAGAGCAATGAACAGACATTAAATTTCTTGTTAAACTTGGCAAGAGTGGCAGCGAAATCAGGGACATGTGAGTCCAAGCTTATGGGGATAATGCCAAGAAGAAAACAGCAGTGGACAAATGGATTAAATGTTTTTCTGAGGGAAAAGAAAGCATCACTGATGAAGTGCGATTAGGATGGCCAGTAGCAAGCAGAACCGATGAAAACATTGCAAAATTTTGCTGAATTGTGTACCAAAATTGTTGACTGACTGTGAAAAGCACAGCAGACCAAATAAGCATTGATAGAGAAACAGTTAGGAAAATCCTAGCTGAAAATCTTGGCATGAGAAAGGTCTGTGCGAAAATGCTCCCAAAGGAGCTCTGGCATCACGACAATGCACCAGCTCACAAAGCACTGTCTTAGAGGGCGTTTTTAGCCAGTCAACAAATGTCCATATTGGAACACCCTCCCTACTCACCTGATCTGGCCCGCGATGACTTTTTTCTTTGCCTGAAGATAAAGGAAATATTGAAAGGAAGACACTTTGGTGACATTCAGGACATCAGGGGTAATACGACGACAGCTCTGATGGCCACTCCAGAAAAAAGAGTTCCAGAATTGCTTTGACAGGTGGACTAAGCACTGGTGTCAGTGCGTGGCTTCCCAAGGAGAGTACCTCCATAGTGATATTTGGCAATGAGGTATGCAGCGCTTTTTCTAGGATGAGTTTATTAACTTAATTGTCAGCCCTCATATGAAGTGCTCTGGAGGCATACAGGGAAGGTGGCTAGATATTATCTGCAGAGCTGCAGGTGAATTAATGGGGGAGATGGCACAGAAGATGGTTCGCAAGTGAAGTGGAATTCGTAGAATTCAGGCAGCCTGAACGGCTCATGCCAAGCACAAATGTGGGCAATAGCTTAGTTCCTTTGAGAACTTAAAGGACGATTTGTTTTTCTAAAGCTTGTGTTCTACTGTAGTAGGGAAGATGATCATACTTCGAGGTAGGCTATTACTAAGTCAGAATTACTCATGTTAAATTGTTAATTAGGGGCACAAGCTGTCATCTGGTCCTGCCCCCTCTGCTCTCCTGCCCCCATCTGAGTGGTGGGTCTCCTGGGTCCTTCATGTGGACTCGGTTCTAGCCCCCGCCATATTGAGCTGCACTGTTTTTTAGTATCTGTACTTTTCCTCAACTTTAGTCCAGAAAATTAGATTGTGTCCCATCACGTTTCTGTCTCCTCCCCATGGAAGGGTGCAGAGCCCATGTCGACTGCTTTTCTGTCTTCTTAAATTACCTCAGTTCTTCTTCATCTTAGTCTTAAACTGCTTGCTCACCCTCTTAGGGAGCCTATTTTATCCTTACAAGCTCTTGGTAACCCCAGCCAATAATTCCGGACTAAAACAAAGCTTTCACTAAGGTCTAAGTTGGTTTCTTAGTCCCAGTGGATTCAGCACGACACTGAGCTTTGAAGATGTCCAGCAATGGTCAAGGGTCTTAACACAACGTCATTTGTCCTAGGACTTGGCCAAATACGGGGAGTTGCTTAGATGAGGTCACCATGGATTTTACCCAAGTCATCTATTTGAACAAACTTATCTGTGTTCCGCCATTCTTTTGTTACCCATGTTTGCTTTTAATCTGCTAGAAATCGGGCTGTACATAGTCTTTGCTTCCAGTTTCTTGACTTTTAAATAATGAAGAAAATTTAACAACCAGTGGTGTCCCACTCTATCTGTTAAAGGTGCATCAAATTTGCTAAAAATGCTCATAAAGTTCAATTCAGCAAAAATCTCTGTGCACAGGATTTCTTGTGCCCAGTTCAAAAACTTCATATCTGTGGAATTAAGTGCAAACTTTTGGTGAGAGGAATTGTCATAAAATTACTCATGTGAGATCTTCACAAGACCTGTTTAAATTAAAAATGGAACCCATAATGTTGACACAGAACAAGATTCTATGGCTGCATTGCACCGTTAACGGAACAGCCCCTGAGTGTTCCGAGGCAGATTTAGATGTCAGGCCTCAGGTCTTGTTGCCTTTATTGGCAACGGAGATTGCATAATGGTTGTTTTTTAGACGTTCTTGCTTTCTGAGCAAGAGTCCTGCTCACAGAAAACAGTGTTGGGTTCTGAACCACAATGGCACAGAATATTACCTGGGAAAACGGTGTTCTGAAAGAGTGGCTATGTGGTAGGCATTTCCTCAATTGTTCTTTTTATGCTGCTAGTCTCCTGGCCTCCTTGCCTCCAGCTTTCTTTGAAGTTATTTTTACTTTCTCCTTTTCACGCTCCAGTGAATGCTCTGCCTGTGTGAAAAAAAACTGAGGACCAAAGTTCAGAGATATTTACTCTCCTCTTGCCTAACACACGCATGACAGAGTGTTATGCTAAATATATCTGGCAAATCGCTTGTGGCTTCTTCTCCTGTGAGGGGAAAGGGTCCCATCTTGGATATGTTTTTTCCCTAATGCTTCTATTTTTCTATGCTTCTATTATGACTCTGAGAATCACTGATAACCCAACTTGGCAGCCCCCTTTTTAGTTGATTACATTATTAGCAGTATCAGTTTGCTAGGATTTAACTCAGTGGCTCGTGATTGGTTTCTGGACACTAATGCATTTCCAGGAGCGCATCTGTGACTTAGCGGTTGACTTTAAAGTCACCCCCTGTCACTCCATTTCTGTCAGTGTCTCTGCATGGGAAATATACCTAGAGAAAAGTCACAGATTCTGGCAGCTTCTAGCATAATGTGAGATGCCTCCTAGGCATAAAGTAAAAATACCAGAAACACAGTTAAAGAATTTTTAACTTCCATTTTGTGACTAGATGAATAAACCTTACAAAAACAAAAAAATTCTATCCTCATTTTTTCATGTGTCTTTCTAAATCCACACTTCAAAGGAGATCATTAAATTGATCTGAACAATGGTGACAACCCAGGAAGTAAATCAGTTGCTGGCATGTCAGCTATTCCAAATGTTGTAGGACTTGTGAATGAACCAAGGTGAAGTAATAATATTAGAGATTTATTGATGTATTGATTTCATAAAAGTGTGTCAACTTGCAAGGAATGCATAATGTCACCATCATCCTACAAGATAAAATGCCATTCATCCATCAGTCCTTCTATAAAAAACACTCAAAGAGGAGCTCAGGCTTTGGTAGAATGCACAAGAGTCCAGACCATGATAGTGCAGAGAAGCGTGTGCAGTAGAACAAGCTAGTTCATGAGAGATATTCCAGAACCACAGGCAACAGAGCCTCCAATTCTACCAAGGAAGTCCTCAGAGCTAAGTCTGACTGTTCACTGTTTGCAAGAAATGAGCCGTATTCTGCCAGACAAGCAAGTGGTGAGGGCATTTCTACAAAGTAGGAACAGACATGGAGATCCACAGTCGTGAAGCTGCTGGCTAGTCTAGGACCCTCCACAAAGCTGGTCCTGCTGGAGCAAGGAACTGTAAAAGAATTCACAGCAGATGCCGCTGGAGAGAAAAATGAAATCATGGCCTTTCTGTGTGCAAAGCTAAAACCTTTCTCATTGTATTCCACAGGCCCTTGTGAGGAGTCATTGACTTTAGCAGAGCAATGAAAGATGGTAATATAAGCGTGGCCCAGACAGTGTTTGGTGATGGAGGTGGTGGCAACGGCAGTAGGGGGGGTGAGCCCAGGGCAGAAATCAGTTCGGGAAGACATTTGATGGTAGCTTGAATAAAGGCAGAATAATCTGGAATAGCAAAAGAAAAGAAAAACAGGCACCCTAAGACACACACTAGACAGGTTTGAAAATGCAAGGGAGAAATGTTTCACTGGAGGTTTGCTAAAAGCTTTCGACTCAAGATATTCATTTAAACTAGAAATCAATACAGACTTAAAATCTACACTTTTGCCTTTAATCACATTAAAACTATTTAGAAATATTTTTCATAATAAGAGCTATATGTTGTTGTAAAACAAGATATATTTCTACACAAAACCACTGATCCTGAGGTTTCAAATGAATTCCAAAGGTCCTTGTATCTGTTTCTGTCTCTTTGTCGAAGCAGAAGCATTCTTAGATTATGCTTGCAGTGTCTCTAACACGTTCACCAAATGACGCCATGAAATGTAAGTTAACTCAACTGGTTTGCATAACATCTCATGAAAATAATATTTAAAAGGGAAATTTTAATTCTGATGACTTGAAAATTCTTTACTATTATTTCAAACTAAAATATGCAAGACGGATATACTGTAGTTTCTTTTGAACATGAACTTTATGACAAAAACTTTTTAAAATGCTTGTAAATCATTTGCCAGAGGTGATTTTGTCATTTGTTTTCCGTGAAAGGTGAGTAAGCAATGATATGAAGCGGTGCTGTGGAAACACTAAGAATGTTTCAGTCCTGCTGATTTAAGCTAACACTTCAGAGTTTCCCAAGATAAATATCACTTCGTGTGATTCTTAAAATAGGTTTCTGGTGCTGGTTCTCCAGCTGACTTCTATATTGAAGGTTCAATTCTGTTTTGATTCCAGTTAATTTTTATTTCTTACAATAGAATACCACATTACCCTGATCAGCATCACTTCAAGCATTTCTGTGCTTAATTATTCTTGATTTAAAGACAGGCATTATTATTAGCTTTTGTCTCACATGCTTATTTTATTCCACTTGTTATTTACTTTTGTTCATTTATGAGATCTTGATTCTTATTTCTGGGCTATGTATCATTCTTATTGCTGGTATCACTGATTCTTATTACTGGTATCACTGAAAAATAATTGTTGTAGATTTATTGCACATGCCATGCCTTGGTAACAGTAGGTTTGTGGCAGAGTTTGTTGAATACAATGGAGTATTTCAAATCTCAAAGCTGATGGTTGGAACTCTAGAGCTCTAATGTCTTCTAATGCCAATTAAAGAAGCTCACTTGGCTACAGAGAGAGAGAGAGAGAGAGAGAGAGAGAGAGATCTGGCACACATTTACTGGTTCATCTAGCCTACCAGTGTGTATAGATCATCTAATGTGTAAAAAAGCACTTGCAAAGTACTAAAACAGGTGAATAGATATGAATACAGTTTGGCTCTCCATCTCAAGGAGCTTAAGAGTCTGAAGAGCCACGTATACAAGGTACATAGCTAACCTTTGAACGTGAGTTTGAACGGCATGGGTCACTTAGTCGTGAATTTTCTTCCCCCTCTGCCATCCCAGGTAGCAAGACCAACCTCTCTTCTTCCTCCTCCTCCTTATGATTTTCTTAATAGCATGTTCTTGCAATACAGTGGGAATACAGCATATGATATAAGGACATATAAAACAACCGCTACTGGACCGTTTATATTCTTGGGAAGCCTTCCAGTCAATGGTAGGCTATTAATAGTTATGTTCTGGGGGAGTCAGAAGTTCGTGTGGATTTTCTGTGTGCACAGGGGTCTGCATCTCTGACTCCCATGATGGGCAAGGATCAACTGTTTCACAAACTACCTCACTGTAAACTAGAAAGTAAGAAATACCACTAAAGGTGCACAGAGAAAGCATCTTCGTTGTTTGGAATAAGTGATGATTACTTCCACCACGATATTGGAAAGTGATTTATTTATCCAGGCAGAATTTTTGATATCTACTATATGTCAGACAGCATTCTTGGCATGAGAACGACTATGACCCAAAAAAAAAGGGTCCCCGCTTCCAAGGCATTCGTTTAAATGAGAGGACTAAAAAGGAAAAAGCAAACAAAGTCTATACTTTCAGAGTGTTTGAAATGATACAAAGAAACATGAATCCAGGCAGACAGCTCCTGGGGGTTGTTGGAGACGTCGAGCTTGCCTCCGTTTGGGTGAACAGCTTGGGCTTCTCAAAGGAGGAGCCATTGAGTGAAGAGGGGGAAGGTGAAGAGGAGGCCTTTCTTTTGAGACCTGAGTCTAAAGTGCTCTCTGCAGAAGCATCAGTTGAAACAAGCACACTGGAAGTTAGCAAGCACGAGAGAGAAATGATTGTTCCTGAAAAGCTGGCTACTGAGCTGAGCCTGGGCGAGGGGGACTCGTTTAGAAGGAAGGAAATCAAGAATGAGGAAAGCCGGGCTCGGTGGCTCAGCCTGTAATCCCGCGCCTTGGGAGGCTGAAGTGAGTGGATTGCCTGAGCCCGCGGGTTCGAGACCCGCCTGGGCAGGCGAAACCTCATCTCTACGATAAATCAAAAAAATTAGCCGGGCGTGGTAGCGCACGCCTGTAGTTCCGGCTACTCAGAAGGCTGAGATGGAAGGATCGCCGGAGCCCAGCAGGTCGAGGCTGCGGTGGCCGGAAGTGGCCACTGCCCTCCAGTCTGGGCAACGGAGTGAGACGCCAACTCACAAAAAAAAAAAAAAAAAAAAGAATGAGGGAAAAGGTCGATTCTGAAAGAAAGACATACATGACAAGAACAGAGACTCCCAGCGAATGTTTACAATACCCTTACTCCTTTTTTCTTTGAGACAGTCTCTCTATCGCCCAGGCTAGAGGGCAATAGCCAATCATCGCTCACCACAGCCTCAAACTTCTGGGCTCAAGCAGTCCTCCTGCTCAGCCTCCCAAAGAGTTGGGATTACAGGTGTGAGTCATGGCACCTGGTCCTCCTTAATTCTCTTCTAGCCACTCTGCATGTATTAACTCGTGGCCTTCTCACAGCAGTAAGGCAGATGCTGTTATGATTCCTGTTTTGCAGGTGGGAGAATTGTGACTGAGAGAGGCCATGTATCTTGTCTCACTGCCAGTGCGTGGTGAAGTTAGAACTTAAACTCAAGCCAAGTCAAGCGGGGCAGACCGCCCCCGTGCTTGGCGCTCTCCTCTGTCTCTGGTCTGTCTGGGATAGTGAGAGCTTTTTGCAGAGTGTCTTTGGGAAGCTCAACCTGTTCATCCTCCTGGATCGCTGCACCTGTGGAAGAGAGGGAAGGGCGATCATGCTTCAGGGAATATCCACGCTGGATGGGAAGGAAAGGGCCGCCAGGAAAGGGGCGGCAGAGGGTGGGACGAGAACCAGGGGAGGACGGGACTGTAAGGAAGGCGCTGATCACCCACGGTATGGGCCTGGAAAGGCCCACGGCCTGCAGGACACTTTGGAAGTGAAGAGGGTTCTTTCCATGAGATTCCACCTAGAGGGAAGGAGAGACAAAGGCCACAAGGTTTGCTCTGAGGAAAAGCAGGCGTAGTTTTAGACGGAGAGCCAAATAAAGAGAATTTGAACTTGGGAACCTTTGGAGAAAATGGACAACCGTTTGAAAGAGAGGAAGAGTATGGGATGGAGTGAGCCGGGGAGAGGTTAGTATTGAAAAGAAGGTGGCGCTATTATTCTGAGAGTAGGAAAAGGAAGCAGAAGAGAGAACGTTCACATACTCCCAAGGCGCAGATGGAATGAATCTGTGGCTGCATTTGGTACTGGTGGGGACACTTGAGCTTGAAGTCACATCATTCTAATCTTTAGCACTGCAACCTTGAATTCCTAGTGAATAGGGTTTAAGTTACGTGTCAGCATTCTATTTTGATTAGTGTGTCAAAATTTGGCTCCATTTTGTGTTCCATGCGTGGTGAGCGGGGAGGGGACGTCTGGTGAGTATCTGGCATGTCCGACGTGCAGCGGCTGCCAACAGCTCGGATGGCTTCATGGTGATCACAGGTCATTCATAACGGGAAACAAGCCTCCCCAGTTCTGTTAGGATAAACCAAATGACCTCCAACAGCATGCAGTAGATAAGAATAAGTGGCCTGAAAAGCAGGATGCTTTACTTTGTGAACTCCGCGTAAGGTTACTCTGCGTTCTCTGTGTGTCAGGGTATTCCCAGAGGATGGCGTGGTTTAAACTTAGGCTGCTGCAGAGTGGCAGATGTCAGAGCATGTGACGAGACAGGCCGAGCAGTCGTGCAGAGTGCATCCCTGGTAAGGCGCTGGAGAGAGGGATTATTTGTTTACAGTTGCAGATTATAAATAAATCTGCCACATTAATCAAGGGCATAGAAGTGCTTGCCTGCCAACTGCATAGTCACTTCCACTGGGGGGAATGAATTGCACTGAAGAGTTTCTTTTCAAGTAGTTTTCTTGTAACTGTTACTTAAAGTGGCCTTGGACGCTATCCACAGAGGAATGGTGATATATTTCTTGGTCTGGCTTTTTGGTTTCTGTTTTCTCTCTTGAGTAGCTTAGTCCCTGCTCTATAGACACGAACAAGCTCATTGGTTTCTTGGGTGTGCCTTCACTTCCAGCCTCCAGATCATCTGAGCCACCTTTCTGAGCGCCGCCGTCATCATGAGAATGTTGCAGAAGAGGAAAACAGAAAAATAGATGGTTTAAACTGGGGACTGTTAACCCTACAAACTCAAAACTCGAATTTTGGTGTTTGCGTGTGTGTGTGTGTGTGTGTGTGTGTGTGTGTCTGTGTGTGTACGTATCCAGTCTCCTTGCAGTCAGGCCAGAGACCACACTTCAGTTCTACATTATATTGTCTGCAAAGTATCTTTTAAAAAATAGTTTACAGTATTTAAGAATCAGATTTTATAAAAAAGTGCATTTCTACAATGTCCTCAGAAATCTGACACTTGAGAAATGGGCCCGTATGTTGGATGGTGCCCCTGGCTGAAACGTCTAGGTGACACAATCCAAATTCCAGCCAGTGGCCGTGCCTGCCTGATCCTGAAGAGACCTGAGGCAGAGAGCTCCTGACTAGCCATGTGACATGAGAGAATGGTCTAGCTGATCCGGGAAGCCCCCGGCACGCAGGACATTTGGTCACACGGAAAAATGTAATTTACATAATTGCAGAATCATTAAGCTCAGTCATCCCCCCAGGCTCTGGGAATCACACGCAGTCCACACACTTGAATATGTATCTTTTTCTCACCCTCAAAATATTGTCATTCCATCATTCTCCCTTGCATAGTTTTTGATCTAGATATTGGATTCAATTGCTCTGTGCAGAAAGAGTAGCAAAAAAAAAAAAGAGAGAGAGAGAGAGAGAGCAGAGAGATTTAGTTTATTAACATTTATGTAGATCACTTCTGCAACATGACTGTTAATTTTCCTGTGTATCTAGATTAGTAACCATTTGTCATAAAGATATGTAGACTTTTCTGACCAACATAACGTAAGCTATTACCAGCTGCATGTTTGGAAGGTTGACCAGAATCTGAACAAGCTGAAACTGACTAATGTGATGATTTACTGACACAAACTGTTTTACCCTTGATTTTTGACCCTGAATGAGCACATCGTTGCATTTAAAATGAGGTGCAATTTTTTAAAATAGAAGCTACAATAACCCAAGTCATAACACCTAAATATGAAGTCATTTTGTATTATGTTTATAAATATGTATTCACATATATTTAATAAATACACATTTGTGGATTAGTTTCAACCACACATATTCGGAGAAACACAGGTTACCTCACTGATGCAAATCAGACCTCTCTTCATTCGGCTGCTCCCTCCCTCCTCCCCCCTCCCCTCTTCCTCCCACCATCCTGCCTTCCTCCCCTCTCCCCGACTCCTTCAGCCCTTTCATAAAGTGCAAATCCCGGCATGAAGGGTGGAGCCTCTCAAAGGCCTTGCCTCTCAGTACTGCTTGATTGTGGATTAAGTTTCAGCATCAGTTTTGGAGGGGACACACACATGCAAAAGTAAGCAGAGGGTCAGGCTGGCAGACTGGGGAGGAGAGAGGGCGGGTTTCCTCGGCGGAAGGAGGATGAAGCTGAGTCTTGAGTTATCGTTCCTACTCATAGAAAATAACATTTAATTAACAATATTTGCTAGACTCCATGAAAGCGGGAATCTTCTTTTTCCGTGTGTTATTTGTTCCTGTATCTCAAGCACCTAACACTGTGTGTTGCACAGAATGGGTCATCGATACATGTTTGTTGAGCAAATGTGCCAGATACTGCACTAGTAGATTGGCGTGAATTTTTCAAGCCCCTCAAGCAACCCTATGAAGGAGTTATTAGAATGATTATTCCCCTTTCCTGGACTAGGAAAATGGGGTCAACATGTTGAGCAACTCATGTAAGGCCATGAGGTTTTCACCGGGAAAAGCAACGAGAGCACTTTGCCAGGGCAGTCCTCAAGTGGGTGAAGGCTTGCTATGACCAGAACGCCCCATGACTGTTGTGTGCAGGGAACAAGGGCTTAAAAATATGGTCGTATTCTGAAGGCTCTTGCATTTCCTCCACAGAGGAGTGGGTTTTATCATTAAAGCAAAGAAAAGTTACACAAAAAATTGGAGGGGATGGGCTGAAGTGTTTAGAATTTCACCTTAGAAAGACGAATCACAAAGCAACGCCAGTTTCACCGCGACAAAAAGTTCAGGCCACAAAAACCAGCTAGGGTTGTCTTACCGCATAGACATTGGGGGTCAGGACGACTGTCTTCTGTTGTGTGCTTCCTTTTTGTGATGACTGTGCCGTCCACTGGTGCCTTGTACCTTTGTGTCTCCTCACTCTGGGCTCAGGCCTTGGCTTTGAGAAGTGACATGGTCGCAACGTGCAAGGAGGACACTCGTTGTAAAGGACCATTGCCCACGTAAAACAGTGTGAGCTCGGGGACTGCGTGTTTTGCCGGGTCCTCCTTGTGCTTATTTTCCCACCCCACCCCAGCTCTCTTCATTCGTCAACAAACTCTTTTCAGGGAAACTGAGATACTTGCAGTTTTCAGAACTTGCCGGCTGTTTGTTCTCGACTGTAGATCTCTGTTTTCAAGAAAGTTAGCATTCGTTTATAACCCTATTTTGTTTTTGCAGTTCTGCCTGCTGTTCTGTGCTTTTCCTATTTATCTATTCATCCATCCAGTCAATAAATGCTGCTGCTTTTATGCCTATAGAGATAGGTGATCAGTAATATTTTTTTCTTAAATGGTACATTTCCCTTCATAAATTTTCAGCCTGAACAATAACTGTTCTGAGCTTAGTTTAATTTTTGAATAATGGTAAAATTTAAGAAAGTTAATAAATTGGGCTGTGTAAAAATGTTTTCAGAAACTATACATAGAAAATTTTGTCACCCTGAATTTAGAATAACATTTTTTAAAGGTCAGAACTTTTACTTATATCCTGCTCAAATTTCATTCAGAGTGTGTATCTTATAAATTGATTTTGGGTGTGCAGGTCAGTGCATGATATGCATGGTAGACTGGTATTGAAATATGAGCAATAAAAACTTATTGACTGTGTTATTAGCTGATATTTCAAATCAAGAATCTCCACAAGATTTCCCTTCAGGGGATCTTCAAAAAATGCAGGAGAGAAATTATCTGCTAACATGCAGAAACACACACTTTAAAGAAAAGAATTTGTTCACGACAACAATGATGCAGAATATTTTAAGGAAATGACTGAGCTCTAGGTTGGTGTCACGATGGAACTCTGACTTCAACTCACCACTGTGAGTTTCAGATGGAAATAATTTGTTAACTAGGAACAGGATATTTGCAAACAATAGGAAGATATCATCTTGGACTATGATTTCTTGTTGAGATTCATTTTCTCTAGATATATTACTGCCTGTGTACTCTTCAGCCTATATGCCCTGTATTTATAAATTGTGAATTCATATTGTTACTGATAAAAAGGAATCCATAAAATGCATCACCTCTATATCTTTTTAATAAAAGGCATACATTATCCGCATAAGACAGAGCTGTTTTCAGATCTGAGGGTTTGTACGATGAATACAAATACAAGCTATGACAGAGCTTCCATGAGGTAACTCGGCAATTCAGTTTTCCATTTGCCTTTGTTATATACATCTACCTAAAAATTAAGTTTCATCAGTCACATCTAGGCAGTGAGTTTTAGTCTCTCAGTTTTTTTCACTTGGACACAGATCCCAGAGTGAAGAAATTATTTCTGTGTTTCACTTTGCATCTTACCTTGAGAAATGAGAGTTACATTTATTTGCAGCTTATTATTTTCAGTATTTTACCCAAATTGCAGTCTTTCTTCACTAAAGCTCAAACACCCCTTGTAAGGTGAGTAAATTTCTACCAATTTCCATTGGTTTGGGGCTTACAATAATGATTATCTTGAAATAAAGACTATTTAATTTTAAAGATTATTCTCATATTTGTTTCGTGATGATTAAATAGGGCAGCATACATCTGGCCACATATTTCAATTCACAACAGTTTTCTACCCCCACTGATGAATGATAGCTGCCTACTGTATTTTGCTGAAAATGGTTTTGAGACTTAATCTGAGTGTGGTATGCAATAGTTCAATAATGTCTGCAGTGCACAAAGCCAGTATGTAGTGCACATATATGGTGGACCTGTAGAAAGCTACTTCTTTAAAATAGAGAAAAACTCATACAGTGTTTCCCTAGTCTAAAACATACAGTACATCTCCGTTGTCCTTCCCATTGATCATTTTATAACATTTTCCTCCATGATCGTGTTACTTTCTATTTTAACAGATAGACAGAAGCATTTGTGGTAAGAAGCATAATACAAAATAGTGTAGATAAATGGTTTCCTGAAAACTAAAACAAAAATTATAATGCTGAAAGGAAGTCTGGTTTAAAACAAGATCTGTTTGGAAGACAGTAGACTCTAAGTTTATTTCCTTATAATCAAATAATCTTTAAGCTCTGTGAATAGACAAAGAACAAATACATATGTTTTATATAGAGAGATATCAGTATTCTTATTCAGGGATAATTTTATTACATGTTTTCCTAATAATATTACTAATTTTTTTCCATATGATGGTGAACTTACTTAATAAGATTTTCTTTTTCTGTGTATATTTATGCCTAATTATCAAGACTATCCTTGGCATTAATAATGCAAATCTTAATTACAAGTTAGAAAATTGATGTACCCTTTTGGCTACATTATTGCAATGACTTTCTATGAAGTAGGATTATTTGGATAACAATCTCTTGGGTTTCAGAGTTTTACTTTAATTGTTTTCAGCTTTTTCTATGGCTCTGAACTGTGGCTTAGGATTTCGTTTGTGTTCATAAATAGTGAACTTGAAAACCTCATGAATTATACAGTTCAGATATTTGTATAAATTGTTTTGGTTTAGAAGAGATAGCATAGACACTAATAACTTCATAGTAAATTCCTGTTAACCTAAATTCATATGCATATTGCTTCTTTACTTCTTTATTTTTAAAGAATGAGAATCATGACTGAGTAGATATTGGACTGATTTTAAGACATCTGATAGAATGTTAGCTTTTATTGTACATTTTACTACAGAAGGATTGCTTGCCACTTTAGGGATTGAATAACTTCTAGAAAACTGTTAAATGAGGCAACAATTTAATTGACAGGGTTTTTTTTTCCTCATCACGAAACAATAAAGAGTAATAGTCCTGTTTTATTTTATAGAATATATCTATGTTTGAAATACTAGCACACATCAGTAAAATTTACAATAACCAGCTATAAATTAAATCTATCACATCCTATTTTTATATAGGCTTGGATAAAAACAACCTCAGGTGAGCTGAATTTTGATGACCTTCGCAACACTGTATTGTTTGAAGAAGGAAGGAGTTTGGTGTAATCCCAGCACCACTACCCAAATTTTTGCTAAATTGTCTGGAAGAGTTATGCTTTGGGGCTGAATTCAGTTTAGGAGAGGAACAAAGATTGGTTCAAATGCTTCATTTCAAGTCCATACATTTGGAGATGAAGATGTATTGTGAAGCTCCCCTGGGCTGGCAACGTCAATGGGTCTGTCAGGTTTCAAGCAGGTGACAGCGACTGTTCTACACTAACAGTAAAATGCAGGGCTTCCCGGATCTCACACCTCTCTGCACTGCAGTCATCATGGGAGCTTGTTAAAAAGTAGAGATGTCCAGGCTTCAGCCCAGACCTGCTGAGGAAGAGTCTCTGGGTACAGGACCCAAGGGCCTTTTGTGTTTTAAGTAACCCAAGTGGTTCTGAAGCTGCTTCAGAACTACTGAAACAATAAGTCCCTCCTTGAAAGGGGGGGGGGGGTGCATCTACATCAGAAATAAGCCACATGCAAGAAGACATTGGGCATTTTTTATTCATATTGTAATAAGTGCAATTTTATTATTAAAAAACTAGAAAATCATGGGGTACATGGCACCAAATTGAGTCATCACTGCAAAGAACCTTCTAAGATTTCTGAAGCTTTTGTTGCTTATTTGTTTGTGCAAACGCTGACCTACTCTTGTTGGAGTTCCTGTGTTTATTAGAAATAAAACACTCTAAAGGAAAAGACGCATGTCCTTGTCTTTGGCAATGCTGTGGAAGGTCAGGAAGAGTTACACAGTGTGACTGGCCTTGGTAAGAAAGTAACACGGGGGAAAAGTAGCCTTGGAACCACACCGCTGAGTGACGATGTGGAACATGGAGCGGGTGGGGGCGGCTGGGTGGAGGCGTGGCTCTGGTCTGCAAGGCTCATGTCCGCTCCTCAGCGTCCATCACAGTCACGTGGACCAGGTTTTGCTTGTGGTTTTATGGCACCGTAGGTAAGTGTGAAATGGAGAGCCTGTGCCTGGCTTGGCCAATGGGGAAGCAGATAGACGAGGAACGGAAAGCAGAAGAGTGAAGCTCTTTGTATCAGTTTGGAAGTTGTACTTAAATTAACCATCTATTTAATTAATCCAGGATTAGGTTTTTGTGTGCAAGAAAACATGTCTCTCTCCTCATGTAGCATGTGATCTAGCTGAAAAGGCAAGAATGATTTCTAAAAAAGCAGTACGCTTTATAACTCCATGTGTAATTGCATGATTATATTTGGAATGTAGATGCTAGTGGAAGAATTTAAAGTCGGTGAAGGTGGGGTAATTACCCAGGGTCTCACTGATGTTTTATCTCTCAGAGAGATAGAAAAGAAATGAAAAGTGAAAGGAACAAAATTTACTAGTGTTGAATGTGTATTTTTAAAGATTCCAAGCTGTGACGTGTCTTGAGCAGTAAATAAGTAGGAAAGGGGAACCCATGTGACACGTGTATGCTGTGTGTCAGGCGCTTCCTTGGCCTCTCTGTAAGTGACATCGGTTCCTCATGACAGCTCCCTGGGGAAGGAAGCTTCAAGGGAAAAATTATCATCACTATTTTACATATGTGACTGCAAAGTTTCAGTGACTTGCCTAAATGCTTAAGTGAACCTGGTTTTGAACCTAAGGTCTCCAGGAAGCTGAAAACTGTGAGATGTGAGAAGACATTCTTTCTCTGGTCCCAGAAGAGCTTTCAGCAGGAGATTTGTAGCTGAAAGACACTGAAGGTTTCCAAACAAATTAATGACATAACAAAAACAGCTTTTAAAATGAGATCAGTGAAACAGGTCAGAGTGGAACAGAGATGCTAAAGGCTGTGCATGATAAAGTCCCATTTTATGGCACTAACGCTGCACATTGTGAAGGACGAGGCTTTTCCACGGATTAACTGGTGGGTTAGGCTGTCAAGTGAGTCATCCTGTAACTCCTAACTCTGTGAATGAAGACTTGTGAATGTTTCCTGTCAAATCATCACTTAAAGAGCACACATTGGTGGATAACAACAGAAGCTTCTGAGAAAAACCTAGCCCATGTTATTACAATATGTACAGTAGGCATTGTTTGACCTTGATGGGAATAAAGTCCAGCAAACTTCAAGCGAGAATGAATCGCTTTTTTTTTTTTAAAGCAGGATTTATTGAGAGGACAGAAAAACTCTCAGAGCAGAAGGGGGACCTGAGGGGGTTGCCTGAATCCATTTTAAATTGGCTTTATTCCACAAGTTCAGGGTGTGAGAAATGGATGAATGGATTTTAGGACGAGGATAGCCACCTTTTCTATATAAAGAGTATACTCAGTTTCTGAAGCCAGATACCAATTCTAAAAATCCACAAGAACTTGAAAATAAACTTTCTTTATGTGCTGCTGCTTGGCTGGTACCCATGGTACTTTAATAGTTAATAAGAAGTTTGTACTTGAAAGACTGTACAATTGCATTTGGAGCACTGTCTTAGGATCTCTCGACACTTATTGAATTGGAGAATTCAGACTAAGTCTCAGTGACTGTTTTCATCTCTGTCACTGAGATAGTGAAGTTCATATTTGTAGATTCTCTTCTTCCTCGATGATGAGGCACATGGAAGTGACCCCTCAGGAAGGGGTTACAACCATCTCGATAGCTAGACGACTTTTGAGTGGAATAGAAAATAAAAGGCCTAAGTATCACCATCACTGAAGTCAATTGCAGAACATCAAAATCAATGAATTTGGCAAAAATTATCTTACTGGACATTGAAATAAAATTACAGTATAAAGAAACTGCTTTGACAGACTTTTTGTTTTAAAAATGTATTGTAATTTGCAAGATTGAAAAAATAAACTACAAATAATACAGCAAGATATTGAAAGGGCAAATTGTTACAGATTTGATACATTTTACCATAATTTAAATCTTGAACCTCAATAAAATATATAACTCATTTATAAAATATTTACATTAAATATCTGCTATTTGTTAAGCCAAGTTTATTGGATGTGTTTGTATTCATAGTCATTGGAATTAAAGTGCTATCAAGATACAAAATAACTTAGACCACTCGGTATTCTTTCTAGGACCCCCAAACATGGGTCATACACAAAAGAGCCACTGTAACGTCCCAATCCTTGCTTGCCAGTTTGCTATGCCAGTTTGGACTTACAAGGTCATAGGGTAGACTTCAGTCATATGCACCAATATCTCAGCTCTCCTCCCGCTGACACGCAGGAAATTCTGTTTCTCTACTTTTTCTGAGTTTTGGCATGACCATGAGATTTGCTTGGTAAAAATAATGTGAGAGTAGACTTTTCCTGCTTGTGTTCTTCTCCACTGTTGCAGTGGTCCCGGGAGCACATGTTGCCATAACATGCAAAGCTCAGTTATCACAGGTAAGCCATGCGGTCTTCAGGTCTCAGCCAGCATCACAAGGGAAAGAAATGCAACTTTATCTTTTACATATTTTAAACACTGGGATTTGGAGACCATAGTCTATTGCAGTTGAACCACATCAGTCGAATGACACACTGCATGACCTGCAGTGACGGTTCTAATTCAAAGATGCTAGACCCTGAGCGCTTGGAAGGTGAAGGAAGTCTGTGTTTAAATCACTTTCCTGATCACAGTATCTAGTGCCTGGCTGGGATTTAGAAGGTTATTGGTTAATGAGAAAAATTGGATGAATAATCAATTGTAACATGTATTATAAATGGGCAGCCTCTTGAAAGGGGCTTTTAGAAAAGGCAGTAAAAATGATAAAAGATTAAGTGAGGATGAGCAATTAACAACAATAACAAGACCAATATGAGTGGAAATTTATGATGATGTTACAAGTATCAGGCGCTGTCTTATACGCCTCCCACTTATTACCGCATTTAATCCTCGTGATATGTTTATGACCTAGATAGTGAAATGATCCTTGTTTCACAGGTGAAGAAATAAAATCAAACCTATATCTTGGCAAGATCAAACATATATATGATCATAAAACTGTTCAAATCATTAGGATTACAGATAGATTAAAAACCTAATTCATCAGATCCAAGGGTGAACAACTGATAAAATATTTTGCATGTTCTAGTTTACACAATGGTAGTTTTTTTTAAAGGTAACTTACTATACCCTGGAACATGAGGGAAATTTTTCAGAAATGTTTCTATGAATTCCTGGAAGGTAGTGCCATAATTTGATACGATGTCGGGGTAACGTCTGAGTCTTGGAGATTCGCACTAAGAAACTCATGCTGACTGCGTGAAACTGGTGGCGTTCCAGAGAGAGAATCCTGAGCTGAATGCACTGAGCCTCTGACTTGAAACAACTCGAAGTCCCAAGGAGGAACGCTGGCATGCTTCACTTTTATCACTCAGGGAAGACAAAAAGTGAGAGACTGAAAGTTCTTTAAAGATAGATATAGAAATGCAGGCATGTGGGTTGGGAGAGTATTAAAAAAGGTAATGGTAGAATTAACTTGAAGAGATGAAGTGAGGAAAAAGAATTAAAGATGATACCAAGGTTTCTAATATAGAGAACGGAAAAAATTAGAGGTCAAAAGGCACTCCAGAATGTGAATGACTTGTTTGTGAAGATGTTGAGTCTAGTATGACAATGGGATGTAAAGCACAAACATCCCATCTTCACTGAAGAACCGTGGTGTGCTCACATATGAGAAAAGGTGAAACACTCATTGGCGTAGAATTAAAAATGGCAGCACTTGGTATTCTTCCTGACAGGAATGGGGTGGGAGATGGTTTCAACTTCGGAACAGGAGAAGAAAGAGAAGTGGCAAAAAGAATGAAAGATAAAGGTACTTTAGGTAGAGTTGAGTTTGAAGCTGAGTTGGGGGAGAAAGGCTCTTTGAGGGACACAGATTTGAATAATGACAAGGTGAGAGCCTTGAGAATACTTCAGGCAGGAGCTCTTCGAGACTTACAAGTTCTTACGTTGGAACAAGGCTGCTTGTTCCAGGAAGAACAAGGTCACTGTGGCTGAGGGTAGAGAGAAGAGGTTGGAGATGAAGTCAGACAGAAGGGCTGGAGCCAACAGATGTTTGTTTTGCCACTTAGGGTATGAGTCACTCTAGATACACACAACTTTGGAATGCTCAGAGAGCTGTAATGTAGTTCGTTAAGTCCCTTGACTTTGCAGACGAAGAATCTGAAGGTCAGATATCTAAGGGACACGCACTCAAGTTGGAACAGCTGGCACGTCAAAGGGTTTTACGTCTTCGCTCAAGAGCAGTAGATAGTCATTGCCACATCTGGGTACTTGAAACTGCCATGAGGAGCTGCAACTGGGAAGCTGGGCTCTTGACCCGGTCCACACGTTCACCTTCTGTCTGCTGTTCTCTCTACACTCTCTTAATGTCGAACGCAACCTTGAAAAGGAAAGAACTCACAGAGGCAGGCTGTGGGATACGGTGAAGAGGTGTGGAAATGCCTTTTTCTTGCTTTGCCAGGTGGTGCATATGGGCAGATTGTAACTGGAAGATAATCATGCCTTTTGAAAGTGATTTGCTAGTATGTTTCTTTATTGCATTGCAGGCTCTTGGCATTCTTTGAGTACTTATTGTGTCTTGTCTGTTTTCCTTAGTTATTTGTGTTTTCCTCATATTGTAAGCTTTTACAAAATGCGTATGGCTTATTAGATTCCTGTATATGAAAATAAACATGTATGATACAATACATTGCATAAACCAAGTGGTAATGAGTTGTATTCATTATTATACATTTTCATTTTCATCATTTGATTATTGGTTTTATTCGTATTTCTCTGAATATTTTACATCAAAATATTTATTAAGAATATCTCTAGATTACAGCATTAATTTCCCCCTTTTTTGCAACTTAACATAGTATGCATTTACTATCAGTAAAGATTCAGTGAATTGTTGGAGTCAGCCCTTTTGTCATTAAGAATGTAGATTTGTTAGATATTTGTACTGATAGCTGAAAACAGATGAGAATGAGAACTTTCTGTGTTATCTGTAGTGGCAAGTATGTGTCGTCCTGATTCTCACTATTTCATATTTCTTTTCTTTTTTTCCCTTAAGAAAATGATCCACAAGGAATTGATTTGTTGAGTGAAAGAACAAGAGGAAATAAATGCTTTTGTAGAAAAATCTTCATGGGAATCCAGTGTGACACTTTCTTTTTTCAACTAGAGCATGAAGTCTTCGAGAAAGAGTTACTCATGGTCACATGAGTAAGCAAAGTTCCAGTATCAGTGCTCTGATTCCTAGCCCTAAGGTAGTTTCTCAGTTCTACTGTTAGTAATTGCACTCATCATTTGCTTAAATCCAAAGTGATTTGTGTGAAAATACAAAGCTGAAACATCTCTTTTTTGTAGGTCCAGTCTATTTGGGTATTTTCAGCAAAGATTCTGATCCATAGTTATGTACTAAAAGTCAGGAATGACTTGATTAAAAACGTTCATTAGGTATCCAACCTGCTTGCATACATCCAGTGGAATTTCATTACACTGATAACACATCCCACATTTTACCCTGGCCCGCAAAACCTCACATGGCCTGACCAGACTGTCCCTAGTCTTCCTGTTTATTTTGAACCATTTTCTGGCTCACTGTGTCCCAACCACACTGTGCCTCCTTCTTTTCTTGTCTACATCGATTACATTGTTTGCAGTAGGACTGTGATCTAGCTATTCCTTCTCCCTGGGCACTTTTTTCTTCCTCCAATCTTTATGAACGTGGTCAACTGATTCTTGCGCTTCAGGTCTCATTTTATTTCATCTAAAGAGCTCTTTCTTCCCGTCCTCCTGATCTGAGTAGCTTTCCGGTTGCTCTCTCGCAATACCCAGACTTGTTCTCTGCATCACAATTACCAGTGTCTAAACCTTTCCTGTTAATTTACATGTTGTTTAGGTGTTTCTTTAAACATATATCTTTTTTTCTCAGTAAGATGGAAATGGGAACTCTCACTGTTATGTTTTTGGTTAAATCCCCAACACCCAGACAGTTTCCTGATGGACACATAGCAAAAGTCAATGTGCTGTGTTGAAGGAAGCGGAACAGGGGAGACGGCATGAAGATGGGAGAAAGTGAGCGTGGGCATGAGCTGAAGGGCGCGCTCCTCCAGTCCTGCACAGCCTTCTGATGAGAGGCCGGGGGCGGTGGGGGTGGGGTGGGCAGCAGGGAGGTGCCCAAGTATCAGAATGAGGAAAGTCAGATGACAGCGGTGTCACTGGGAGGATAGGTTGGAAATTAGCGTGCCAACTATGGACAATCAGTCATCACCTTTGTTTTCAGGAATTATGTTCTATTGTTGTGTTCTTTATACACACGTACAAACATATGCATTACTGTTCAGAGTGTTTTAAGGAAAACATGCTGCATTTCATAATCGGCAGAAACCCTTTTAAAAACATGATGTGGAGTGAATAAAATGATGGGATAGGTCCTGTTCCCACAGCTGAAGGTATAACAAAAGGTATAGTATGTACACCATCGAAACTGTCTTCGTCAATGCTTGAGAATAAGTAAAATCAACATTCAGTTTAATTCAGACATTGGTACCAATCTCCCTTGACAAGTTTCTTACTGATAAGTGTTGCAAGGAGTTGAGAAATATGGACTCAGCCAGAACAGGTAACAGCTCAGAGGCAATTTGGGGTTTTTTTGCCATTAAATTCATGGAAAAATTTTGCCTTTTATCTGTCCTCGCCAGTTGCCTGCTTTTGCAGCAAATACAGATAGCTTCCAAAAGATTCCACTCTTCTCAAGCCTACAAAACACCTAGTTTTTGTTCAAGGTTAGTGAATAGATTCTCAATCATTTTAATTTAGCTCAGTAGTAACCGTGCATAAAGTGTCTCATTTAACAAAGCTTCAAACAAAAGGTATTTAAGTAAATCTGCTTATTTCAGTAAAAGAAAAAAAAATAAAACGTAACTGGAAAGACACATCATTGCATGCATTAGTGTGCAAATATATTTAACAGAAATATTGCAGATGTAAGTTTATCATTAATCGGAAAAAATCTATGATAAACAGCATGACAGTGAGAGATAGTTAAGATATTCAGGGAAAATGAGATCAAAGAGGTAAAATTGCTTTTAATGCCCATTCTTATCTTAATGTAAATTAAGTGGCTACAGAATATTTTAACTTTGTAGGTATTTGAAAATATATAGATGTTGAATATTTGGGGTAAAATTTGCTAATTTGCTAAGTATCTCCCCACCCCATCTAAGGCACAAACTAGTCATATCCTTTATCAGTTAGGCTACCACTTGAGAGGGTTCAGGGATTCCGATGAATTCCAATACACTAAGGTGTAGGAAATTAGAGAGCACTGAGGTGTTAATACGTATTGAATGAAAATAGAGTCCTGTAGTCAAATAAGTTTAGAAAACTTAGTTTGACATATAAAGGTTTCTTATTTTGTTTTAGTTTAATTAGACATTTCCAGAAACTTTTTGCTATGCACAAAACTAAGCATACATTGAGAGATATGCAAACTTCTAAAGACTCATGGAACTTTCTCTCTACTTAGAGTGTGAAATTATAGGTGTCACAATAAATAATAATCAGAACTAACTGAACAATTATGTCAAATGCTGGCAGTGGGTGGTTTTAGAAGGATGCCTTTTCTTTAGTTTCCATGTTTCTTAGAAGAAGATCTTAGTCTAGAAAAGGCATTTTGGATGGAAGTCCTATAGAGAAATGGATTTTCCTAAAAGTGGCCTTCTCGACACCAACCTTTCCTTATCATTAACACATGACAGAGTGATGCGTTGCGTCTATCCTACAGATCAAGGCAAGTATTTTGAAGTATTTTGAAGAGATGTTTCTCAGACAATTCTCTACCTACCAAGACAAAACACACTCACATTTTAAGTTCTCACTGACACAAAGCTTATATAAAAGCAGTATAATTTGTTGAGGAGGAATGGGGCAGTTTTTAAAGCATGGATCTGGGAGAGACAACCTTGAATTTTCAACTAAGCTCTGTTCCTTAGTAAGTTATGACCTTGAACACATTACAGAACTCTTTGAACTTCAGTCTTCTCATTTGTAAAGGGGGAAGACACGTAGGGCTGTATCAAAACCAAAACAACAATAAAAATTTGACACAGTGCAGGGATAAGAATATGCCTGAAAACAGGGAAACAAATGGTTATTATTTTTTCAATTCCCGGGTTTCAGTGAAGACGTATGCTACAGTACAGATCTATTTCTAGCAGAAGTGTGACTCCCCAAACATGTGTTCATGGCAATCCATTGCATAATTGCTCATTTTATATCAATTTCTAAGAGGAGTCTGTTGCTTTGTTTATTCAAAGTGAAGAAGACTGGACAAAAGACAAAATTTTTGTTTTCACATACATGTTTTGTCATTGTTTAGACAAAATCATTATCTCAGTATATTTTTTCTCGGGCTGCTCTGTCTCTACTAGAAATTTGCAGGCACAGAAAAACGCTCCAGCGATTTTCTACTTTCTTCTCCTGCTGGAAGTGGCAAGGCCCTGGGGGCTCAGCATCAAGCAGCCAGTGTTGCTCTTTGTGGTTACTTAGATGACGCACTCTGCCACGCATCAGATCCCTGTGCTGCTCCGCGTCACACGTGGGACACGGCACACAGCAGGACTCGTGGGAGTGCGTTGTGTCCATCCTATGGGATCAAGGCAAAGCAAGGCAGACGATGGCTGCTAAATGCACACTTTTGTGACCTCCTTGAGGCAACGCCCAGGCAAATATTTAAAATAATGAAATGGATTTCTTACTGGTAGAAGCACGTGTGTGAATGTGTTTTTGTGTAGATGGTTTCACAGATCTGGTCTGATATTACTTTCCCATCTTTCAATTTTTCCGTTTTATTTTTCCATCCAGGTATTTCTTATTTAATTCTTTATTTGATATAAGTTTGAACACCCAGTTACATAGAATAAGAGAAAGTAGCTTTTGATTGTTGGAGAGAGGGTTTATTTACTTCTAAAAACATTTTAAGCACCAAGTAAGCCTACAGTAAAACTAGACTGTTTCTCTGAGGTCTTATAAGACTTGGGCTTTCCCATTAATTAGTTCAATATAGAATGAAAGAGATGAAAGAGTACAGAATAACCTTTAATTATCCTAACTTTATGTATTTCACCAATTATCTACTAACCATATCATCTGATTTTACCTATGACTCTTAGACCTGGAATTTCATTTTAATCTTACATTTTTTTTTCTTTTAAGCCACTTGGTTTTATGTTTTCTTCTTTGAGGATATAATTATGTTCAATAAAGTCAACACATGTTTCAGGCTATTGGGATATAGAAATACCATACACAGTGAATGAGACCACTCTGGTAGATCCACACAGAGAAACTAAGTATGCAAGTTCCTTAAATGTAAATCAACGGATGGATGAAAAACCAAGTGGAATTTAATGCAGGCTGTACATTGGCCTCAGCTGAGATCTATTAGCTGTACATATTAAGCTGGCACTCTTTAAAATCATGGATGTCCTTACTCTACTGCACTGATGGGGTTCATGTTTATGTCCATCAATGTCTTGGCAGCTTGCCCAAAAGCCGGTACATTTTCTTCTCCTTTATGTTTTGTTTTAGTCTTCACTTAATTTAAAATAAAATTTTCATCACTTCATCTTCTAAAGCAGCTCAAAACAAATTATCCTCATGCCATTGCTAAGATTGACTTCCCCCTGAAACCGTCCTCTTTGATTTGTGTCTTCCGTTTAATACTGAATTTCAACTTTGCTCTTGTATGTATAGCTATGTGATTTCACGACCTGATTCTGTTCCCCTTCATATCTGAAATATAGGCTTACATTCTCCCTTGCCACTGCATTCGCTTTTTTCATATTAAAACATCTCATTTACCTATTACTGAGATTTTTCTAGTCTAATTATTATTACTTGATCAAAACAGAAATTATACTTCTCCACAACTCTGCCAAAATTCATGGAAAGACTTTCTCAAATTTATTTTGGTGAGTGACACGCAGATTTATTCTCTAAAAGAATATCAACTGTAGGACTTATGAGACTATACATGTCTTAGTGGTAGGAACATATTGTCGGAAGTTTATAGCAATCTTCACTCTGTAGCAACTTGTAATTATTGTTATTGGATGCGATATGTGAAATACGATGTTTCAGGGAAATCATACTAAAATTCAATTAATATGAAGTAGAATTTTAGCATTATGTGGAAAAACGTATGGTCATAGCTCAACAAATGTAGGACATCTTTTGTTGTTGATGTCTCACTCTGTCACTCAGGCTGGAGTGTAGTGGCATGATCATGGCTACCACAGCCTGTTATCCTTCCACCTCAGCCCTCCAAGTAGTTGGGACTATAGGTGTGCACCACCATACCCAGATAATTTTTTGACTTAATGTGGAGACCAGGTCTCGCCAAGTTGTCCAGGCTGGTCTCAAACTCTGGGCTCAGGCAATCCTCTTGCCTGTGCCTTCCAAAGTGCTGGGATTACAGAGGTGAGCCACCGTGCCCAGCACAAATCTTCCTTTTAAAAGAAGACATGTTGCAAATTATCCTTCTGTCCAGGGAACTGGATTTTTTTTTTTAACAAATGATAATGACATTATCATGAATGAACAGTACTTGGGGCCCTGCCATTCCTTGTGCTGAGTCATTCTTTTAGATGGCGAGGTCCAATGGCCATGAACAAAGTTTGTTAGACTTTAAACCCCCCCAAGGCCAAAATTGCAAGTAGCTAATATGCTGAATTACAGAATTTCAAATGGTTAGATAAAACCTTGAGGTTCAGTTTAATTCAACAAACATATGTAAGGAGGAAGTAAATGTAGTATGTGCAATAATAGAAAGATACACAAAATTGAAATAGCACAGATAATGTTCTAGTAAATTTTTTTTTCTAGTTTGTGGTTTACAGAAAAGGAGATCCTATAGCTTTTCTTTTCTGCATTGTCTTGAGTTTGCTTTTCATCATTTTTGAGTTTCACTGAAACTCTATTGAAGACAATTATTTTGTATTTCTGCCATATAACTTCAGACAAAATGTCCTTCTATAAGGAAGACATATTTCTTCTATGATGCTGGTGTATACAATGCTCCTTCCAACATTTAAATCTCTCTTAAATGATCACAGTTGCACGAGATGTTTCTGACCCGTATTCAGGTAGCGCGAATGCTGGCTGGCAAGTGGCTTACGTCAAGGCAGCACCAACCAAGCGTGTGTCACTCCCTTCCCTTCAGTGGCAACACAGGCAGATGCTGTTGTGTAGAAGGTGTTTGCATCCTGTGAGCGGGGCAAAAGATGGTAGGCTTGCCACGGCCACAAGACGTATGCCTTTCACACCCAGGGGCTGAGGGTCATCCTCTGCCTTTTCTATTCTTCAAAGGTACATGTATCCCCTGGAAGTATGTTCCTGAATATGCTTCTCGCAACCCTTTTTGTCTCAATGCTTATAAATAAAGATGTTTGTAGCTTCGAAAGTATCATCAAATTAACACTTGTTTCCCCTATTTTCAGACAGCATATAGCAGAGTTTGTTTGTTGCTCGGGCTCAGATAGTTGGTGGCATGCCCCTGGACTGGCTCTTCCAGAAGTTCCCAGTCATAAAACTTAAGAGTGCCATGGGAAAAATGCATCCTAAGAGAAGTGACTGAGCCTACAAGCCTGACACTATCGCGGTGTCTCGTTGCGAGAGGAGATGGGTAGTCATGAAGAGAGAGTGCTTCCTGTTGATTGGATTTGTTTCTTGTCCACATGTTCAAAATAACATGGGGATGAGGGGATGATGGGTGCAGAGGGATTACACGAAAGCAAGGCCTAAAAGAACTCTTTTTCTCCCTCTAAGCTCTGCATGTCATTAGGAAACAAGGTCATATGTCTTTGACCTCCATAAGTAAAAAGTAACAAGAACCTCCCACTTTCTCATATAAGGAGGAAATTAAGGTGCCAGAAGTCCATTGAGGGCTCCAGTACAACTGTGGCACTTCAAGGGGTTCCCAAATTGGGCCTTGGACACAAATGGAACCTTGGCAAGCATCCAAGGTCTTGAGAGTAAATGAAGGGTGAGATAAATTAAGTGAGAGACATGGATGCCTCCAGAAATGTCAGAGAGGATTTGAAAACAGGTAGATATCACAGCAACCTTGGGTGTGCATGTATTAATGGGATCCTACTTTTTACCTCAGATTAGTGTTGCTTGGTGACATAGGAGGTCAAAGGCATTGTTAAGCTTTATCTCATAAGTACTGAATATTTTAGTGATGATTTCATAATCTCTATCAAGTTGGGGAGACAAAATGTGAGCCTAACTAGTACTTTGTCAGCACTAAAGAAAGAGGAAAGACCTGCACATAGTGTTTAAATTACACTCTGTGTGTGTGTGTGTGTGTGTGTACGTGCACACGTGCACATGCTGACTTGAAACATGGCAGCAAAGATGGTTAATTGATAGAAAGTTGGCTGGCTTAATTTCTTACAGCACCTCTTTGTAAATATATATGTGCATGAATGTGTAGACTACCATGGCTTACTGTCATTTTCATGCCATTTCATTAGTGTTGGACCCACTCTCGAAAAAATAAAAATCAAACAATAAGGAGTTACCCAATTTTAATATGTCCAACCACCCCCTGAATCTGTCTTCAAGCATCACAACTGAAACTGGAACTTTCCAGATCACTTTAAATTAAATTGATTAATAATACATCATGTTAAAATGAATTTTTCATGGTTTGGGAGCTAATGTTCTCAATTATTTAGCAATGCAAAGTGTAGGAAACCCACACACAAACAGCGTGCAGGAGCTGATCCGTGAACTTTCCCTTAAAACAAGATGATAAGTGGCCTATTTTTCCAACATACCAGAGTGGTATGTTAATTTTTTCCCATTCTGAAAACATTTGCTCTCCAGGAAACCAAATCAAGACATTTACTGTGGTTAAAAAATAGTAATTATTATTAAAATATTAAAAAAAAATCTCATCCCTGAATGTATATGATAGAAGAATGTGTAAATTAGAAAATTCTTTAGGCGCGTGAGTTTTATGCTTTTTGATTTATATTTCCACAATCATTTCAGTTCCATCTTCCATTTTAAATGAAAATGTAAGTTTTTAATATGAAGAAGTTTGAAAGGATTATGTGCTTCTATGCTTTCATTTAGCATTGACTCTACAATCCATGTGTTTATGTAGGGAAAAATAATTTCCATTAGAAGGCATTAAAAATAAAGTAGTATGTAATTTACATTTTAAGCGTTATATTCTTTGCAACTAAAAATTACTTTAAAGAGCTTATGAGAAATTAGTAAAATTAGTGGATTTGTATGGACAATGTTGCAGTGTTGTCGCCAAAGTATATTTTGGATTTTTGTAGTTTGCAGTGCTACAGCCAGTGTTTCAGGAGTCAGAGAAGCACTGGGATGCTGCTCTCTGGAAGCAAGCACTTTAAACTTACCGACTGAAGGAGAAGTGGGTGGTGAGCGCCAGGGGCAAGGTCACATGGCTTTAGACAAAGGGACAAGGCGGTTCTCTAGGGTAGGTGGTCTGGAGATACTGCTGGGCTCTCATGGCCAGCCTTCCTTCTTGCCCTTTTCAGTTTGCGTTGCTGGGACTGTCTTCTCTGTGAAGGTGTAGAGTTTGAGTTGTCAATTCCTACAGTTTGATGAGCGATAATAAAAAACCTTGTACTATGGAGGTGTTCAAATATTACAATATCGTTGACAGGAGGGACACTAGGCTAGCGTCAACATTATGACACCTCACGGTAGGTTGTCAGAGTCCACCTTGCCGTACTGGCCAGTCAGGGGGCACAGCGTCGTCACCTGAAGTCCCGGATGCCTTCTAAAATGTTGTGTTCTTTCACATGATTGCTGTACCATAGAACCAAATAGCTGGAGGAAAAAGTTCATGTTATGCCGGGCTTGGTGGCTCAGCCTGTAATCCCGCGCTTTGGGAGGCTGAGGTGAGTGGATGGCCTGAGCCCGTGGGTTCGAGACCCGCCTGGGCAAGCGAGACCTCATCTCTACAATAAATCAAAAAATCAGCCGGGCGTGGTAGCGCGCGCCTGTAGTTCCAGCTACTTGGAAGGCTGAGACGGAAGGATCACCGAAGCCCAGCAGGTCGAGGCTGCGGTGGCCGGGAGCGGCCACTGCACTCCAGTCTGGGCGACAGAGTGAGACTCCAACTCAAAAAAAAAAAAAAAAAAAAAAAAAAAAAAAAATACATTTCTTCAGTCTGTAATCCCAGCTCTTTGGGAGTCCATGGTGAGAGAATTGCCTGAGCCCCAGGGAGTTTGAGACCTTGTCGCTACAATAAATCACACACAGACAAAAAGAAAAAAACTAGCTGGGCTTGGTGACGTGTGTCTGTAGTTTCAGTTACTTGGGAGACTGAGGCGGAAGGATCACCTGAGCCCAGCAGGTCAAGTCTGTGGTGGTCATAAGCATGCCACTGAACTGCTTGGGCGATGAAGAGTGAGACTCCATCTTCAAAACAAAACAAAACAAAAATACATTTCTGCCAGTTCCAGATGGAGCTTTCTACTCCTCAGCCATATAGTCATGCTTCTCCAAATCTGACTCCCTCCCTTTACGGAGTGCTAAGGCACTTAGGCAGCTTTCCTTCCTTCTTATGCCTCCACAAGCATCCCTTCTTTCTTTCCCAAGGTTTTCTTTTCCCTAGGCCTTCTGTTGGCTGTAGGCACATTTTTTCTTAGGCTTGTGAATTCAATCACACATTCCACTTCTGCATTAGGAGTTTTATTGCTTTTAGGAAGAAAGACTTGTGAAAACAGAAATAGGAAACACATAGAAGAACAAACTTCTAATTTCTAAGTTTCTTATTAGCAAGCCTATTCTTCCTGCCAGTTGTGTTGAGATAGGCTTCTGCCATAGGATTTACTTTCTAAAACTGGGAATTATCACATTCCCTATCTGCTGA
Organism: Tarsius wallacei; assembly: GCA_963574415.1. Classification (NCBI taxonomy): domain Eukaryota; kingdom Metazoa; phylum Chordata; class Mammalia; order Primates; family Tarsiidae; genus Tarsius; species Tarsius wallacei. The sequence goes on along the minus strand of CAUYQG010157769.1, from coordinate 52,326 downwards.
TTTGGCTTTGGAAGAGATAATGTGAGTCCCTTATTTTTGAAGGTCTCATTTCCTCACCTCTGGTCTTAATGATGCAATCAATAACCCTTCTATTTCCAATAATGATTTCCATTTTGGGAAAATGTTCAGTGTCCTGAGCCTCTGCCCCAAATTAGGAGATTCATATCTGAGTATTTTAAAATTCTCTTCTGAAAGGTCTGGTTTTGAAGAGGAAGAATTATCTCCTTTATGTTTATTTTAATATTTTGTCACTGTATTATACATAACAGGTTTGTTATATATTTCCTCAATGATATGATTTGGATGTACTCATTTTATGAAAAGATATAACTTGATGTCCAAGTTTTTTCTTCGGTCCTGTAGAAATATTTTGCCTTGAGATCAGGTTGGTGGTTTACACCTGTAATCTCAGCACCTGGGGAAGCCAAAGTGTGAAGATTGCTTGAGCTGAGGAGTTCAGGAGTTCAAGACCAGTGTGCGAAATATAGTGAGATCTCATCTCTAAAAAAGAAAAAAAAAATTACATTGAAAACAATATGAGTCAGGCTCCGTGGCTCAGCCTGTAATCCCGAGCTTTGGGAGGCTGAGGTGAGTGGATTGCCTGAGCCCGCGGGTTCGAGACCCGCCTGGTCAACTTGGCGAGACCTCATCTCTACAATAAATCAAAAAATTAGCCGGGCATGGTAGCCACGCCTGTAGTTCCAGCCACTTGAAAGGCTGAGGCGGAAGGATTGCCCGAGCCCAGCAGGTCGAGGCTGCGGTGGCTGGGAGCAGCCACTACACTCCAGTCTGGTGACAGAGTGAGACTCCAACTCAAAAAAAAAAAAAGAGAAACAATATGATACTTGACTGATAAATGATAATGACAGGACTCTGAATATGAGCAAGAGCTCTGCGTGGGATGTGTATGTGATTAGTATGGTGGCACAGTTAAGACAGAAAAGAGACTTGCAGTAGTTCTAAGCACCCCACGAAGAGTTTGAGTAAATTTAGACTTGTTTTTCATACTTGAAAATTTCTAGGACACCAAATAAAGCACAGGTGCTTTCTTAGGGAAACAGCTCATGCCATTGGTTTGCTTACTGAAGACCTAGGGGTAAATCCTATGCATTAAGTTCAACTCATGGGATGTACTCAATATGTTTCTTGATAGCAAGTGACATATCTAAGAAGTATATTGGAAATATTAATAGTCACGTAGATCCTTAAGTCATATGCTGATACCAAAGCTCTGATGACAAAAAAAATGATAAAATAATGTTCAGAAAAAATGTGGGGTTAAGAAAGCCCTATTATACCTAAATTTGATTATTCTGTTGAGTCAATTTCCTATTTTTTTCCTCACTGGAGATGAAGAACAGCTGGCTCCTGTCCTCTATTTACTAGATCATCATATTTCAAATACAATTCTCAAAGCACTCTTTGCCAAGGTAAACAATGCCTCTTCCTTAAACTTTTCCTGTGGGACCTGTTTGCCCTTGAATCATAGAGCACACACATGAAGAATATTGCCTTTCAGACTCTACCACACGAGCTTGCTAATTTTGGAGAAAAACAAAGAAAAATAATAATAATCTGACAACAAGCTTTACGACTTGGTAATTACTATAAAAAAATAGTTGCACTATGGTTACAAATAAATGGCAACGCAACTTAAAGAATGTATATTTAAGTCTCTTCTTCCAAAAATATCCTCAAAATACATCCCAGTTGACTTTATGACTCCTAGCAATGGCCATAAGCAAATGTATTGCACAGTAATTCATGATTAACAGTAAAAATAAGTCAGCCAGTCGATTAAATTTCAAGGGAACATCCTCCAACATAGAGGCAGGATATAGGTTTTATCCCATCTACGAAGTGAATTCTTTGACAATTTTGATGAGATGCTATGATTTCTGAGGCTACTTCCGTGCTTCACAGGAAAGTAAGTCATTGTTAATTAACAGTATCTGCCTTGTACATGGTGGAGAAAAATAGTGACATATATTATACTTATTTGTCATATTGGAATAGCAAAAAGACACAGTATTGTGAAGCAAAAACCTGAATTCTAGGTTCTTCCAATATAATTTATGATCTTAAGAAGCTTATCTAAACTTTTGAACCCCAGGAGCAATAAAATGGAAATATTATTTTAACTTCCTAAAAGCAGCATGCAGAACCAGAAGTCTTGAAATTACTTAAAGCTCCAAAACACATGAGTCTAAGTGTCTTTGAAGAACATTGCTGACTCAGTTTTTATCAACTCAACCAAGAGACATACAGCTGGCATTTTACCATCATTATATAGTCTTCTTGGCTGAAAGTGACTATTTCAATAATTGAATCCAATAATTTTTTCCTGACCCAACTGATTCAAAAGTTACACACTAAAATACCAAAAACAGGGAAAAAAAGTTGGGGAAGAAAAATGATGAACATATTTTCCATTTGATCATTATACTCTATTTTGGTGACTGTCAAAAATAATATGTAATTTACAGTATTTTATATTTAAGCATCTGGCAGTTTGATTAATTTGATTAATTAATTTATTAGAATTCTGTCAACTCTGCTGCACCATAACTCACACAAAGGACTACACGATGAACAATAGCTTTACAAAGAATTAAGGATGTCATTATTTGAAGTTTGATATTGTTCAGTCCTTACCTGGAAAAGGCAAAATAAGGTAAAATTAGAAAATTAAGATAAGGCAGAGTGCAGTAACTCGGGTCTGTAATTCTAGCATTTTGGGAAGCCGAGGTGAGAGAATTCCTTGAGCTCAGGAGTTTGAGACCAGCCTGGGCAATGCAGCGAGAGCTTGTCTCCACAAAAAATATGAAAATTGGGCAGACATGGTAGTGTGTTCCTGTAGACTCAGCTAGTTGGGAGGCTGAAGTAGATTTTTGAGCCAGGAGGTCAGGGCTGGGGTGAACCAGGACCATGATAGAGCACTGCAGGCTGGGCGACAGAGTATGACCCTGTCTCAAAAAAAAAAGTGGTTCTTTAAAGCTAAACCTACATGCAAAGATGTGTAACAGGTGTTTTATTTTAAGGTGCTATGTTTTATATATTTTCTGAAGGATGCTAGATTATTAATAGATTTCTTTAAAAGAGTATATGTTGTAAAATGCCGTCTTATATTTTAGGGCTGATCTTTGATTTCCAGTTCAAAATGAGGCTTCCTGGCACATTTAGATGCTGCTTGCTTGGCACTCAAGTGTGGTAAGTCCTGCAGGACGCTCATGGAGAAAGTCTGCTAAAGCAATGGGTCGTATCCTAGGGTCAAACATTTTCCCCTGGGTCGGGAAATCAATCTATTTGCTGCACTAGTTGTTATGCAATCTGCTATCTGGACATCATACCGCTGATATGTTGAAAACATCTCTCAACTGACAGCTTTCTGAACTGTTTTTTCCAGCTGATGAGCTTACAGCCACCCCACATTTTCCTGACCACTGCAATTTCACAAGCAGGGGCCTAGTGAGGTAATCACCTGACCTCAGCAAAACCATTGTATAAAGGGAATTTCCTTAACATTGTTGTCAGCGCAGCTGGATGGACTAACTGCTTTCCTTTGCAGATTTGGAGTCTGTGAATTCCAGCGACCTGCAATGATGTTCCCGGGTTCTTGCTGGCATGTGGCTGCGTCTGGCTCATACTTCTATCTTTGGTGGTCAAGCAAACTCCTCTTTTCTGGAAGAGGTCAGAAGCACACAAAAAAATATTTGCATGTGGCCTCTCTCATGGCATGGGATTGCAGGACTCACCTATCATTTCAAAATGAGGTTAGTGGAGTGTGCAAGGGAGACACAATCCTCAATTTTTCCCGAGTGGCTATTTGCAAATGTAAAGGCTTGTTAGGTCAGTGTGAGCACTTGAATAGGATCACATGGATTGGTATATTTTATTCTTGACAATAGATGGCTGCATATTCTGAGGCAAGAGTATCATCCAGTTGAGTATTATCTTCATAGAGGCCTTGTGTTTTGAGTGATCTCGCCTTTATCTTAAAATATTTTTCATATTGACTGACCTCTCCCCAGAAGTAAGAGTAGAAAAGGTCATACACACAACTAGAAGACAGAGAAAGAAAGAGCAAGAGACTCCAGGGCTTTTGGCAAGGGCAAGGAAAGTCTCAAATTTACTGAGTTGGGATATGAGGGGAGAGGGTGCGGGGTCAAGGACAGGTTGGCATGACACAACCAACTTGATATTTTTTTTTTTTTTTGAGTCGAAATCTCACTCTGCTGCCTAGGTTGGAGTGCAGTGGCATGCTCACAGCTACCACAGCCTCAACCTTCTGGGCTCAGGTGATCCTTCCAACTCAGCCTTCCAAGTAGCCGCAAACATGGGTATGCACTACCATGCCCGGCTAAACATTTTGACGTAAGTATTATGTTGTCTCACCATCCCATGTGTGCTCTATGTAAACAACAAGTTACCTACTGTTTTCTTTTTTTTTTTTTTTTTTTTTTTTTTTTGAGTCTAGGTCTTTGTTGCCCAGGTTGAAGTGCAGTGGTATGATCACAGCCCACCACAGCCTCAATCTCCTGAGCTCGGGTGACACTTTTGCCTCAGCCTCCTGAGTAGCTGGGATTACAGGAGTGTGACACCACACATAGCTAATTTTTCTTTACTTTTTGTAGAGACAAAGTCTCACTATTTTGCTCAGGTTGGTCTTAAACTTCTGAGCTCTAGCAATCCTCTTGCTTTGGCCTCCCAAAATGCTGGGGTTACAGGCATGAGCCACTATGCCGGGTCATAACTGTTTTCTTTTATCATGTTCCCTACTCAGTCCAGACATGCCTTTCTATAGCTGCGGATTGACAAGGTGACTTCACTTTCTCCCCAGATCCAATGTTCCAGTACTTCAGTTCTGGATCATGGCTACATTTTATGTATGAGAATATCTTATTAACAAATAACCTGAAAATGGGCAACTAGTAAACAGTTACTTGGAATTCTAGACCTCAATGAGGTATGTATATCTAAATAAAAAAGTGGTGGGGAGGGAGATACCTTAATCCAAATTAATAATAGATGATACAATCAGTCTTGGTGCTGTGGAGTGGAGGAGACAATAGGTTAGAAATATCATTCTGATGCTCTTCAAATTAATTCACAAATGTGTGTAAAACTATCAAGCAATGTGCAGTGTTGTTCAATACAATTTGGGTAATGTAATCAAGGGGTGGCACCTTCAGTAAAAAGAATTAGGTTTTATATCTAGTAAGTAGAATCTGCCTTTTCCATAATCAGACATGGTGTTCAGAAGTAAAAACAAAACAGAAACAGATTCACGTGAATCAAAGAGGAGAGCACAGACAACCTGTGAGATGGGTGGGAGTTAGGGGACAGTGTTGTCATTCAGTGCTGGTGTATTGTAGTGAGCCTTGACCACCCATAATCTCCCTTGCTTAATTCTGCATCATATGGGCCACTGTACAGAACTACCAGCCATTTCCATGTGACTACATTCTAACTGCATTTGAGAGAACTCCTAAACCTAGAAGCACTTTGCAGTTGCTCTCAGAATCCACTTTCAATCACGAGATCGTCCTTGACAACTTGTGAGCTCAGGGACTTTGGCGCACAGACTTGGTCACTCTCTCCTTAAATAGTCAAGAAATTTTTTGCAGGGTTTTACGTCAGCACAGAGAAATAATGTCTCTCTCATTTTCGGTCTTGTCTTTTAAAGAGAAAGGTTATCATAGCTAGAATGTCTCTTCCCACACAGCTGGGGGTCACATTTTTTCATGCAAGCTATATCTGGTTTTAGTACCGGTAGTACCAGAAGTTTTCAGTTCTCTCATCCTGAGACCATACTAATTGAAGTCTCCTGAATGCTCCTCTTCATATATGGAGTGTATCACTGAGGTACAGTGGCCAAGTCACCCTGACCCGTGGACCCTCCTGTGGTTATTTGCTCCTGTAGTCAATCCAAGGCAAGTCTCTGTAAGATAGCTCCAGCCTTCTTACAATCCTGGACTGTGTGGAAATTACCTTAATATTTTGTCCTTCTCCCAGCTAATTTTATTAGTTGCCATAAACATGGGTGGTTGAAGCCTGTATCTTTGTTTTGAACTCTTCAGGTAAGCAAATGAGAACATTTGCTAAATGCTCACTGTGAATAGGGCACTCCACTGGGCTGCAAATTTATAGACAATGAATAAATAAATAAACAAAGAAACAACAACAATGCTACCCTGGTTCTAAAGTTGGAATGGAGGAGGGATGTTATAGGTGAAGGCAATATACACATTCTACTCTAAGTTATAACCAGACCTCTAGTGAATACTCATTCTCTAAGAGTGGATTCCTTTACTGACTGAGATTCACACTTTCTCTGGTTCTGTGTGTGGCGTTCTCTCTCTGCTCACCTCTCACATTCAACTTGAGACAATTTGAAACAAGGAATATCAAACAACATTCACAGGACTAATATTTATTGATTTGTACCTGTCTTACCTCCCTACTTAAAGGGTGAATTTTCTGAGTGCAGAAATCTAGACATATGCCTTCTGGTATTCCTTACTCTTGGCACAAGTTCCCATTCAAAGGACTCAGTGATGCTCTTTGTCATGCTAAAGATAGTCACTTATCAGAGGTAATATCTCAATTTAAATGGTGCCTTATCAATGAAGTCTACTTGGAAAGCATATCTAAAACACTGCCCATACCTGTTATTCCATTCTTCAACATCTTAGTTATTTTCCTCATAACAGTTCTTTTGTGATCATTTTTGTTTGTTTGTTTTTGAGTTGGAGTCTCACTTTGTCACCTAGACTGGAGTGGAGTGGCCGCTCCCGGCCACCACAGCCTCTACCTGCTAGGCTCCGGCGATCCTTCCTCCTCAGCCTTCCAAGTGGCTGGAACTACAGGCGCGCGCTACCACGCCCGGCTGATTTTTTGATTTATTGTAGAGATGAGGTCTCGCCAAGTTGCCCAAGCGGGTCTCGAACCCGTGGGCTCAGGCAATCCACTCACCTCAGCCTCCCAAAATGCGGGACTACAGACTGAGTCACTGAGCCCGGCTGATCACTTGTTTTATGTGCGTCTTTTTCTGTTGATCCTACTAAACCAAAACCTTCATGAGAGTAGCGATTTTGCTTGTTTTGTTCCCTATGGTACAACCAGTGTCTGTCTTATTTTAAGGATTTACAAAAAAAAATCAAGTACACATTATGAATAAATAAATGATATTATGTGTCTGGATTCTGAAGATGATGAAAAGGATGGTGATGATAAAAATAAGCCTTTGCAAAATGTCTCATATATGTAATACATTAACTCTAAATAAGATTCTGATTTCTAGAACCTTAAATTTGTCTTTAAAAGCAAGATTTTGCTAGAAACAATTACTGTATTTAAAGAAAGTTTTAAAAAAGTACATATATAATAAAGCTACATGTTTAACTCTTGGTGAATTTGGTGGAAAGATGCTGCTGACTGGAAGTGGTTGAACATTAAGTTCCATGAAAAAAATTAATCCAGGCTCTAAGCAATTAACATTGCCCTGTAGTCTAGAAATTTAGGAGTGATTCATTTGAAAATGAAAAAAAAAGTGTTATATAGAGAAGATATATCACAAGATCAATGCCTTCATTGCAGTTGTATAACCTACTCTTTGATCACTGACCATGTTGACATTGGAGATAGCTCTCCTTATTTGTTTCCATTCCAGTTGACAGAAATAATTGTTTTCATTCCATGCATATTCTATTTTTGCTGCCAGTTGTTAAATAGCTACATATGTGGGTTTCTTGCCAAAATGGTATCATTATTAGATCCCAACTGGGTAACCAGTCACTACAACCCATGTATTTGGCAGTAGTCTGGTCTTTTTCATCCCTGTCTATGACAAATTGAGGTCACAATCAAAAGACCTTGAAATTTCATAAGCAACGCACATCCAGTTTCTTTCCCTTGTTTCCTTGGCTACATATGCATATGCTAACCATAGTTTTGACAGAGTTTTTAAGTCAGCATAAATAAATAAAAAAACAAATCCTAAGGTCACATATATGTGGCCTTTTTAGCTATTTTTCTGTTATCAACAGGACCTCAGGAAAAGCCAATAGACTGAGTCACTGATTACTAGTATTGTCATCAAAAGTAATCAGTTAATCAGGACTAGATATTTAGAGGACTCTGGATGCAATAAAGTACAAGAATTGTTCTAGAGCTCAAGGAACTCAAAAGTCACGAGCTAGGGATGCTTTTGAAACCCATCAATACCACGGAATCTATAATCATAGGCCAGGAAGTAGCATTAGAAATTATGTAACCAAATGCTTCACTTTATACATAAGCAAACTGAAATCCAGAAAGTGAAAATGACTTGTTCAAGGTTATTAAGAGCCAGGGTTCTTGATCTCACATCAGGTATCAGTTTGGAAGGAATTAATTAATATCAACTGAACATAGAAAGGAACTGGGACAGCACCTTGAGGAGTACAATGCTGTTCAGGAGCTGCCAAATAGGGACACAGAGAAAATAATTGCAGTAACAATCACCATTTATTAAGAAGCTATTATGTGCAAGGTACATCACTTGATAGTTTATAAAGCTGATCTCTAATACAACAGCCCTACAAGGAAGATGTTATTCATCCTGTTTTCCAAATGAAGAAACAAATTCAGTGAAGTTAATGATGTCGCCGAATGTCACAGAGTTAGAAACAAGGTTCACACTGAGCTGTGCTGAACCAAAAAGCTCATGCTCTTTCTGCTAAACCCAATTTTCTTGAGGAGATACTGAAGGTGTAGGAGCCATGTTTAATCTGGCCAAATAACTCAAATAATGAAAGCACGAAGGGAGGAGATTCAAAAAATCTAATCAGACATGATCATAGTACAATTTTGAGTTGGACTAATGAGTTAGGCCTTTACTAGGGATTTAGTAAATCATATTTGAAAATTGGTGCTTCAGAAAGGGAACTTGTAAGTGCTGTATGATTCATCAGTTGGAAGATTGATAAGGACATGGATACTTGATAAGAGTTAGAATTTTTTTTTCTTTTCCCCTTGTTTTCTCAAAGCACTGAGAACTATTCTTGCAGGAGGATTTGAAACATGATCTCAAGTCCTTAGAGGCATTTTTTCTTCTTGTACAGCCAGCACTGATTTTCAGCATGTACTTACTTCTAGCAACTGTTTTGATTGGTCACACATCTGTTCTGATGAAAGAACCCATGCCACAGCAGATGTTTCAATTTTGAATATAACTCCTGTGTATATCTAAAATAAATCCAAACCATCCATCAAAAGTGCAGCCTTATTGCATCATGTGTGTTTCTCTGAGCATCTCATGATTCAACATCTTCACTTCATGATTCAACATCTTCATTAGTAAGTCTTTATTATATGTTAATCTATTATCAGTGTTGCACAGAGCCCTGGAATTTTAAATTTTAGTCAAATATCTTCCCATCTGGAAACTTCCACTTAAAATAGAACAAAAGAATCCTTCAAAATGAGAGAGAAAAAGACAGAGAGAGATTGATCTAAAGAACAAAGTTCTATCCTTTCTTCTTGTGAATCAAGAAGGTTGTTGTTGTTGGTTTTACCCAGTACAGCACATAAAGTTGTGCAGTATTTTGCTCATGTCAATCTTTTACCCTTAATTTTTCTACCCTTCATCAACAGGCATCATTTCTAACCACTCAGAGAGGTCTGTCTTTTCTGGCATGAACTTCTTTCTGTATCTGGAAAACTCTCTATGTATGGTACCCTATATTTGAACATCTCAGAACAATTACATTCTATGACTATTGATTTGATTGCATCTTTCCTCCACTCTGGAAAATTTTTGTAGAGGAGAATTTTGATTTTCAAATTAGGTTTGACTTTCAACCTTTAACAGAATAGGCACTGCTCTATAAATATTTTCAAAAGAAAATATTGAAGAAAAGATGAGGAATGAAATGGAGGAGTGGAAGAAGAAATCAATATCTATGTGTAACAATTAAATCTATAAGCAGTTGGTTTTTTTCCTGGGATTCATAATTTCTCAATTTGTGGTTGATTAAAAGAGTGAGATCAATTGTGTTACCTCAAAATGGAGACCAGTTAGATATTACCATGTCTACCTTTTCTACCAACCAAGAAAAACATCTACAAAAACATGTAGTTCATTGGATACATCAACCATCATATAAATATTGAACACATAAGTAAGAATCCAGACTCAAGTATAATTCAGTCACAGTTTAGGCTGAAAACATTATCACTCTTAGACTATAACCTAGTGTCTAGCAAAAGGCGGGGAACGTGTTACCTGAGGGAAGAGACGATGATTTAGTCATTCTGTTGTTTATCCTCTGGACCTAACTCAATGTCTGGCATATAGCAACTTTTAAATCAAAATTTGAGTGAATGTTAAAATGATGTTAAATACTGTGTGCTCATTGAGTCCTGGTTTTGTTATTAAGTAGTTTTGTAATATCTGTGAGCCTCAGTTTTCCCATCTGTGAAGAGCAATGAATATATACCTACCCACTTTTGCTGTTCTGATGATTGCCAGGGGAAAAAATATATAGATATGCATACACACACACACACACACACACACACACACACACACACACACACACATCCCCTAAATACGAGCCATCAAACTGCAAACTTTCCAAGATGTGAACGTGTGTTTGCATGTCCAATTATGTAAATTAGTTCACATGTCTGGCATACAATGTAGCATGTGTGCATCCTCTACAAGTGGTTGTGCTTTTGTGTACTGTATAGAGTACAGTAACTCAGTATCTTTATTTCAAGTTCAGGTTGTCCAGAAGCAAGCGTAAAAGCAGCAGTGATGTAGATGGTACTATGCTGTGTAGCATCAATAGTGTTAGTTTGGTGCCTAGGTTAACTTTGTTGGACCTGTGAACAAATTGGACCTATGAATGTGCTCTCGGAATGGAACTCATTCATATGTAGTGAACTTACTGTACACATGTATATGTTATATATATGTATTTCATTTTATTTTTTGAGTTGGAGTCTCACTTCATCGCCCAGACTGGAATGCAGTGGTATGCTCATGGCCACTCCAACATCAACCTGCTGTTCTCCAGTGATTCTTCCACCCCAGCCTTCCAAGTAGCTGGAACTACAGGCGTGCGCTACCACTCCTAGCTAATTTTTGATTTTTTTAGTGTCGCGACGAGGTCTTGCCAAATTGCCCGGGCTGGTCTCGAACCCACGGGCTCAGGCAATCCACTCGCCTCAGACTCCCAAAGTGCTGGGACTACAGGCTGAGCCACTGAGCCCGGCCTTATATGTGTTTTATACATATAGATTGAATAAATGCTAAACTGCTTAAGAAATGTGAGGTATAGCTGTTATTGATGGACTGAAATAAGTAAATTAGTGGTCCTTGTAAGGAATAGCAATTATTAGGGTGCAAATGAGAAAGAGTTATTGGCAAATATTAAGAAAGTTGAGGCTAAAGGAAATTTATTTTTTTCCTAGTTTTGTCTGTCAAACTGTTCTTTTCATACTTTATCTCTTTTTTAAAATCAGTTAAAAACTGTCTCTTTTGAATGTCCTCTTAAAATGCTACGGTTTAGTTTCACTTTGGCAAATACTAATTGAAACAGCCACAGTGTAGTTTAGGGAGGTTCAGATGAATGACGTTGTGTCGTTAGCGGAACAGACTTGACTTTCTTCATCCATCCATCTGTCTGTCGGTCCATCCATCCATCCACCCATCCATCTCATCCAGCATTGAAATAAAATAATCCGCACTTCAAAAATCTATGCACATTAGCTAATAACTAAGCAGAAACTTCCAAGAACATGCTTTATTAATTACTTCAGACAATATATATTTTTAAAAAATCAAGATTTATCAACCTGTGTCTTATCAGATGCAGTACTTTAAAATTTATCATCAGAAAACTACCCTCTTGACGTTGCTTTATTCAGTTGGTTTAGCATGGCTTTAAACAAGATAAAGTTGTGGACTAAATTCCTGAACAAATACCTTCATATTTTTCAAAATGTAAGATACTCTCTCTGTGTATCTGATATCTGCCAAAGGAAGAACCAGGAGAATAAGAATAGTTACAGAAAACCAGGGGAGAAACTCATCCTCCCTGAGTTCTTCCTTTGTTCCAGGCACTAAGCTTGGTGATATGCATAGATCACTCATCTAACTCCCTCAAGGGAGAAATTTGAAGCTTCACACAGATTTACAATGGAGAAAACCATGGCTTAGTAAGCCCAGGTAACTCTCCCATGGTAACTCAGCTGCCAAATGCCAGAGCTGATAGTCAAACCAGGTATGTCAGACACCTACCATAGTACCACAGTATCGCAGGCTGTGCAGGATATCTTCTGTCTGCCCTCAGAACTTTTCTTCATCGTTCTCTCAGATCTGTAATTAACGGATCTATAATGGACAATGTGAAGGGGCTCCCATTTGGCTTCCATTTTAATTTAGTCAGATAAAACTTCAAGAGAAGATGAGAAAAAGGGAGACAGGAGGGGAAGGTAGGCTACTTATTGTCTGACTCCTTCCCTATAACCTCCCATTGGGACATCTGCATTCCTCAACAGAAGGTCACTGCTTTTCTCAAGGTGGTCTCTTTAATGTGACACTATCCCTCTGTATTCTGGATTCTCTTCTTGATGTTCAGGCTTAAGGGTGACAACAGCTCTTTTACTGTTAATCTCAGTTTCCTCCACTAATTTTTTGTTCTTTATTTTAAAGATGTAGGGTACAATTCCGGGTTTCCTCCACTACTTTTGCTTCCTCTATACCAGCCCACATCTCTGTTATTAGATTGTTCTGGAATTATCCTAAATGGTGTTCTCCATCCATTTGCTACTGAGACCTGACTGGATAAGGTGTATTTGAAATATCTTACTTGGGTATAAAAGTTGTATGCAAATAAAATAGCAAAGTATCCACTTTGTCCCAAATTCATAGTGTCACAATTTTGTTGCTAAATCTGTGTATTTTCAAGCGAATCAAAGTTTAAAAGTGTTTGTGACTTAGGAACTCATAACTAAGAATGACTGCTCTCCTAGAACTATGTTCCTCAGACAAGAAGCATGCTGTGACTTTTAATCACGAAAAATGCATTCCCTGCAGAAATTCAACACCAACTCCATGAAGTTTATGTAGAGAATGTTTTCAGTCAACAAAATGCGTCAGAGCAGTACGTAAAGTTTTAGAGGAAAGGCAGAGTTTGGGGATGAGGGAGGAAATACAAATTGAGGATCATACATTTTTAAATGTCTGCCTCAAACTCTACCACATAAATGTATCCATCAGGAGACTACAATGAAGTAGAAAAACATTTAAGTTACTGTTAAATGCTTATGATAATCACTTGCCCTATAATGAAATCAAGCTCTTCAAAAACTCACTGAAAACTTTTTGTTGTTGTTAAAAAAAAAAACAAAACTTTTCACAACAAATATATGTGTTTCCTAGTAAAAAGTGAGTGAATAAAGAGAAATAGTTATCGGATAAGTTTATTTTTTTCTTTTTTGTTTATTTCTTATTTTTTCTTTATTAAAAAAGGCTTTAGATAAAGGGACAAAAGCATTAAGTAAAAATTATAAGAGCTTATTAGAAACACAATTTTAGTTTTGGGGCATCCCAATTAAGCCAAAAAAAAAAAAAGTGGTTTTAAAATATGGAAATGGCTATTCTAATTTATTCATTAAGGAGTAAATATTTCCTAATCCCTTTGAGGATTTAGGCAAAGTAACATTCAGAGCCCCTTAAAGTTATGGAGAAAAAAATTATTTTGCTAGACTTACGTCAAGAAAGGTAATCATGTACTTACACTTCTTAGAAACTGAACTACATGCTTTAGAATCAGACCATATGAATTGGATCCTGATTGTGTCCCTTACTAGTTGGTTGACCTTGAATATGTTACAGAAACTCTGTGACTCTGCTTCCTTTGTGTACAATGAGGATGACACCATTAACGACAACTCCATAGGACTGTTGTGAGAATTAAATGTGGACATTTGGGTAAAACACTTAACACAGTTCCTGGGACAAAATTAAGTACTAAATAACTGTTAGCCGATGTTGTTACCAGAGGGGCTGACCTTACTGGATTCTACTGTCTATTGTCATCTAGTGCCAGAATGAACTCCGGCTAAGTCTCTTGCCATTTTCTGCACCATCCTGGCAGATAAGTGAATCTACGTCTAGCCTGCCCGTTCCTTCAGATAACTGGCCACCTGAAGTTCTCAGCTGCTTGAGTTCACTGAGAATGTTTTCTTGTGTTTTTTGGCCTTTGTGTTTGGACTGAAAAGGAGGATCATGATCCTTGATTAAGTTAATAAGTGAGTAAATGGATAAGCTTCTTAACATGTCAAACTGGTTGTTTGTGTGTTTCTCTGTTGGTTTGCCAGAGTTATGCTATCATCATATGACAAGGGTTATTAATTTTATCGACATACAAAACAAAAAAGGTGAGAAAACTGGAGATAAAAAATATAACAGGTAAAAAACATTGTAACAAAGAACATTGGCATAGACCATTCCAGCCCTTTTGCCATGCCCACAAGAAACATTTTTATGCCTATGGGGTGTACTTCTAATTGGAAGGTGCTGGCTCTTTAAAACCAGCCTCCACCAGACTGCACTTGGACAAGCCAACATCTGGCAGCAGGTTGGGCTTTTACTAAATCTCCTTCATTGGAAGGCAGACCTTCCTCCCTTCACAGGTTTAACCATGGAATGAATTCTTCCACAAACTGGGTTTCAAAGTCAGAGGAGAGAAGAGAGAAGGAAATGCTTACCCTGCCTCTTGGCCTAACGCAGTGATCATTGCCTGCCCCTCCCTGGGGTTGTGACTGTATATTCTGCGATGCGACAATATTGCATTACAAATGTGAGGGGTTGCAGAGAATTGCTAATGCTGTGTCTATCCCATGTTCATTGATCCTGAAAGGGTCTTATTTGCTCCCCACTTCTTGAGGAGGCAGCTGTGTTACAGTGATATCAGTCCATCCGACTTTGCAGCAGCTTGCAAGTTCTCTTGTGACATGGAATAATGTCCCAGAAATGTGAAGCACTGCAAGGTCCAGTGATCAGCGCAGCATTTATGGTCTTGGGGCTGGGCCTGAGCTCTGCCTGGAACTTCACCATGTAAATGAACGGGGGCATGAATTTCAGGGAGCTTAATCCTGCCTTGGAAGAAAGGTTGGAGACAACGTGAGCTCCGGACACACTTTCGTTCAGAACTGCAATGCAATTTGACCATTTCAACTTTTATTTCTCATTATCTGCCAGAAACCTGAAACAGTTTGCTAGGGAAAAAAGAAAACGAGGGGAAAGAGAGGAAAAAAGACCAGTCCATATTCGCTCTGAAATCCTGTTCAGAGGATTTGCTGCAAAGGCGTTCCAGCTTCAAATAAGACTGATTAAAATAAAATTACTCAGTCTCCTGACCCATAGCAAATTTCATGAGCTGCAATTTGTCTAGTAGTTGAGCTGTGAGTACAATCTGATTGGCTATAATTTAGGTTTATAGTTCCTACTTTTTTTCCCTTAAACACAGTAGAATCCAGTGATCCTGAAATAAAGAATTAGGAGAGAAAAATAGGAGATTTACTATAAGTGTAGACAAAATGGAAAGAGAATATCTTTAAAAATATAACACTGTTTGCTTTTCTAAAAGCTGAAATTTACAGTATCTCCAGAGCTTTGCAGGGGGAAAATATCTTTACATTTGCATCTTTGCATCCCATTCTAAACTTCCTAGCTGTTTCTGTCTTGCAAGATGGCCTTCCTCTCGTTTTTCTGTCCTCTTTATTTTCCTCCTATTTGTTTCCATCTCTGATCTCTAGGTCTGCAAGTCTTGAGAGAAGAAACAATAAAAATGCTGAAGACCTGCAGTGCCAAGACGCTCCAACCTATCACCAAGGGAAAGTGGCTCTTTCTTTCTAGGCTCTGTCATTTTGACTCCTCACACAGTTATCAGCACTCTTGGTGACAAAGTGCCTTCTTCCAATGTCCAGGAAGGCACATTAGCTTCCCTGGCTGGAGGAAACTGGAAAATGCCTTTGACCTGTTGTAACCCAGGTTGTAGCAAATCTTTTCTGCATTCAAAAGAGGGAAATGTCAACTAACAGGTAAGTGTTTCATTTTCTCTTTCCAAGCAAAACTACAGAGATTATATAGAGTGAGCCCCTTTGGCTTCAGAACATCAATCTTGTTTTTTGTCTTTCGGATGACTTAGAGAGAGGTGTGCTGGCACAGGAGGTAGAGCAGAGAGACAATCTGGAATCCAGGTAGGTGTTTAGACTTCTCAGTAAAGCTTCACTGGGAATGCAGGGGGATTATACACAATTTTGGAAATAAGATTTCCTTAATTCCTTATAAGGTGTGGAGACATCCTGGCTCTTCTCTTCTCTGACCTAAGCTTACTTCCTAGCAGTGTGGGATGAAAGGGCTTGCTTGATTGTAGTGGTTAAACAGCAGATGGATGTGGGCACCGAATCTGGCTGTTCTGCTGATCCCGTCTGCATAGCATGATGTGGTAGGCTCCTCTAAGGGGGGCACTGGCAAGACCTTTGTTAGGGCACAGATAGGGTGAGGGTGGGTGAGTGGAGAGAGGCATAGAACCGTCGGAGTCGGCATGCCAGAGGTGCGTGCTGACAATCCAGAGATTTGAGTAATGCTAAGAATTGCAACACACAAAGAGGTAAAAGAAGAAAAGATTTATTTAAGAAAAGTTCACTTTCCACAGACAGGAAGTGGGCCTGCACTCTAGATGAGTGTGGCCCCAAACCCCTCCAGTCCCGATTTTAATCCTTTCCCTTGGGGGTGTTGCAGTCAGGTAGGTGTGACTGCCGTGACTTCCTTATTGACCATCTGTCTTGGAGATCCTGTGACACAGAGACTCCCTAATGTCTGCCCACATTATTACAGCCCCTAGAAAAGGGTGTGATAAGGATTCTAGTGCTCCTGTACATTTCTGAATAACATTCCTTAGAGCTAATGGAGGGTGAATTTCCGTTTATCTCCTATGCATTCCCAGTGAGCAGCTTTGAGGGATCCTTGACTTCCCTGCAGAAGGAGCCCAATCTACTGGAAGATTGAATCCCCATCTGCTCCCCCTTCTGAGAGGTCACAAGTCCTGCGATCTGCATAACTTTTGTAATGCGTGAAGTCTTGGGCTTTGTAAATTCCCTTTACTCTAGGCAAGGTTGATTTCCAATCTGCCGGACCCTAGCACCAGGAAATCTGGACAAAAAACTCTGAGTGGGGGGTCCTGGTCACCATGCACTGAGTATACGATGGATTGATACTGGGAAGTCTGTGTTTCTGAAAAGACAAAGTAGGCAACGCTATTCTTTACCTAAAGTATGGTTTTCTCTAAAACGTAGCTTCTACTTTCTCATCACTGTATTAAGGTTTAAGAACAAGATAAAAAAATGCATTTCCCGCTCTCAGTCTATTCTTTCAACCTTAATCTCAGTTAGAGACATCAGTGATATTTCTTCTGACATGTAGAAGCTTTTAAAGAAATAACTCCATTGCTATTTTACCACAGTGGAATTACATGGACATAGTAGCTACTCAATTAAAATCTGTGAAATGGTGAATAAGTAAGCTAACCTCCTGCACTATAGATTCTGTGTCACTGCATGAAGAAGGTCCCTCATCAGTGTGCCCACCCTTCACTGCCAGGGAGATTCAAATACTAAATGGCCTGACTACTTCTGGGACTTCTTACAGCCACCTGCTATCAGGAAAATAAATTCTTGATCTGTTTTACCAGAACAATGGGTTCAGGAATTTCTTCTTCCGTGTCTTTGCTCTCTAAATTAAGAGTCTAGTTCCATGGAAAGAAAACAGGTTTTAGGTTCACTGTGACCTAAGTCTGAATATTAGCAGGTCTGAATATTAGTTTCACAAGTGGTATGTTAACTTGGACAAATTGCTTTGCATCTCTGAGGTTTAGTTTCCTTTTCTACAAAACGAACATAATAAAATCTGCCTTGCAAGAATGTAAGGAGGATTAAATAAAATGAGGTATCTAAAACTCTTGGTACCTAGTAAGATCTTAATAAATGAGCACAGTTATGATAAAAACTTATATGAAGAACACTTGCCACTTTTCTGCAGAAATCCTTCTTTCTAATCCATTTCTTCTCATACATTGCTTAGGGCCACTTTTTAAGAAAAGGAAAATTTTATTGAACTACCAATGCTTATTCGAAAATATATTATCACGAGAGAGTCTAAAACGATAATCAACCATTCTTCTTATGTTTTCAGGATTACTGTAGAGTGCCATTCATTTGATATTCAGGGGAACATGGAAAATTGATTCTAACTGCAAGTCATTTAACATTTTTTTTTATTATGAAAAGATTCAACCTTATGCACAAGTAGATAATGAACCCCATGTACCCATCAGCCATCTTCAGGTAGTATGAAAACCCAAACCTTGATAACCTCAGAGAATCTTAAATTTCCATATTTCCTCTCCAAGATGATAAAGATGACCTGTATCTATATTCTGGTTTCTAGTTGAGAAAACTGAGCTTTATGGGAATGGTGATGTGTCCACAGTCACATGTCAACTGAAAGAGGAGTAAAGCCTGGGGCCCAGATTTCATGCCCATTCCACCCATTCCACAGAATTGGTCATTGTGATACTTACTGATGTATAAGTGTTGGAAGAAAATATGCCAGTTTGGTTAGTACCACCTTGTCTATACCCTCTATTCCCCTATTGAAGCAATTCAAATCAGCTAATGATGTTTACATAAACAAACTATTTTCTAGAAAATTTTACTTTGTACAACCCAAAATGTATTTCAGATCTGAAAGCAGGCTGTTTTCATACAACTTATACGCAAAAGGGCACTAAGTGATTCTAGCTCCCTTAACTAGATGATAGTTTGAGGAGATTTTTTTCATTAGTTTTTTTTTAATTAAAAGAAATGGTAATATCAAGTGAAAGAATTTATTACTCTAGATCCCTGTACATTACAAAAAGATGCAACGCTTTGGAATGTTCTTGGTCCAGTTTTTTAAAGCCCGGGAGAATTTTGGGTTTTTGGAAGACTGGACACCAGAGGGTGCTAAAGAGCTGCATAATTTACTTCTGGGCCTTCGTCCACAGAGTTTTCTATGGTAATATGGTCCTCTGGTGCTGAGAGTAGAGGTTGGGCATATTTGGTGCCAGGGGACGCGTTCCTGGCTCAAGGCTTAGTTGGCAGTGTACTCCCACTTGGAGCCACAGGCCACATTAATGGACCTCGGTGTGGCCATCCTCTTGCAGCTGACTTGACAGTTGGTTTGGTCAATCCCATTGATTGTAAGGAAGTCAGCTGTTAAAAATAGAATCAATGGTGCTACCACCAGCTCACTAGCCATTTGCAGGCACTCATAAATACTGAAAATGACTGCCCAGAGGCTGAGCTTCCAGGCCTCTTTCAGCTTTACTTTGAATTTGCTGCTTCTTGCTACATCAGCAGAAGAGAGGACTTGAAAGAGCTGAAAACAGCCCAAGCTGTTTGAGTCTCTCAAGAAAGGAATTATTAATAAAACGTCAACTCCTGTGCATTAAGCTTCTTTTGAAAACCTTTCCTAAATTTATGAAATATCAGGCTTAGGGCTTTGGGTCTCCTCTGTATTCCTGGTACCCACACTTCCTCTGCTCAAGAACAAATGGTCCCTTTCATTACCAGGGAAAGTAAATCCCTCCTCCCATGAATGTAACTATTGAGTGTTTAACACAGTGCTTGGCACCATGTGTCAAGCAAAACGATAACAGATTCGGACTTCAAGAATCTAGCAATGACTTAAATATAGGAGAACATGCAGTGATCAGTGCAGACTCTTTCACATGCAACAGGTTTGGTTGCTGAATTGAATGAACATGCTGGTAGAAAATCTAATTCATACTGAGAATATATAATAGAAAATGTATGTGTGTATGTGTGTATGTGTATATATATATATGTACACATATATATATGCACCCCCACACACATTGTGTGTGTATATATTTTCATGTCTGTATATATTTTTATGTGTGCATACATTTCCCATATTCTTAATGGGAATTACATACATATATACAGAGGGTATTAAAAAATGTATACACATTTTAAGTATGACATTTGCTCAAAAGATGGCATTAATCTAGTGAATGCTAGCATCACCACGCGACCTGCAGGGCAGTCAAAGAAAATGGCAGAAGCATGGTTGAATGAACATCAAACTACACATTGCTATAGTAATGTAATTCAACTTCGAAAAGTAATACATAGAGAACATCTCTTAAAATGTGTATACGGCCAGGCTTGGTGGCTCAGCCAGTAATCCCACACTTTGGGAGGCCCAGGTGAGTGGATTGTCTGAGCTGGTGGGTTCGAGACCAGCCTGGGAAACTTGACGAGACTTTGTCTATACAATAAATAAAAAATTGGTTGGGCGTGGTATCACGTGCCTGTAGTTCCAGCTACTTGGAAGGCTGAGGCAGAAGGATTGCCAGAGCTCAGCAGTTCAATGCTGGGGTGGCTGTGAATGTGCCACTGCACTCCAACCTGGGTGACAGAGTGAGACTCCAAATAAAAAAAAATATGTGTATACATTTTTCATCGCTATATATATGTATGTGTATATATATGCATGTGTGTATACACACACACACACACACACATACATATGAACAGTATATGACAGTATCAATTTGTGTGAATTGGACATTAAGTAAAATATAATTTTGAAAAAGTTTGGTCTTATAGTTTGTTACTTTTCTTCTAATTACTCAATATTTCCCTTATATAACCATTTAATTTTACATTCATTATGGTGTTCACATTTCAATGATTTTATTTATAAAATACACTTTGTATGACTCATTCATTTTTTAATTTAACAAACTTTTGACCACCCCTCATATACTTCACGTAGGAATCTGCCTTAAAGTGCAGCAGTGAGTACGGTGTGGTCCTGATCTCAGGAAACTGACAATGCACCTGGGGAAATGAGTAAACTGTTACAGAGGTTGTGACAAGTCCTAAAACAGAGACACACATGAATTGTTACAGGAGAGATGAAAACTATAAACTCCTAATGTATGAGGTCAGCTAAAAAATCTTCTGGGAAGAGGCGGCATTCAAACTGAATCCTAAAGGATAAGTTGAAGTCATTCAGGTTAAAATGGCAGCACATGAATATCTGATTGGGGATATATATGTGTGTATCCAGCCAAGTTGTCAAGAACTTGGTAGACCTTGGGAGTGAGTAGTAGTTCCTGATAAAGTGTCAGGGGATCAGCAGAGATGAGGTTGGAGAGATAAGCAGAGAGAACTGACTATCAGGAAATGTGACTGCCTACTATGTGGATTGCATTTTATGCTGTTGTAAATGGGGGACAGCTGAAGAGTTTTAGGGTGGAGACTGGTAAGGTCAGAGATACTTTTTACTCAGTAATCTACTTTTTTCTACTCAGGAAATTCTGAAGACATCTCTCCATGGTTATATATATATATGATTTAACTGCTAAGTAGCATACTAACAGTTGTGGATACACCATAATGTATTTTGTCAAAGCCCATTGGTATTGACTTTTCTTAAACTTTTGCAATGTACACTGTGAGGTGAATAAATGTATATACTTAATGTGCATCCTTCTTAATGTTTTAATATTTTTAAGAAAGCTTGTAATAGTCAAGTTTAGAGTCAAAAGATATGCGTAGATTTTAATAATAGATTCTTTGCCAAATAGTTCTTTAACAATAATGCATCAATTCACCACCTGTAAAGAATATAAGAAAGCAAGAACATACTCAATTTCCCTGTACTTTCACAATACAACACAAAACTTGGTCAATCTTTTTATTAGATCAATAAGTATGAAATAATAGTGTATAACTTCCTCAATTTATAGAAATATTTATTTAATCTTCTCATTGCATTTAGTTCATTTATTTTTATCTTTTCCAATGGATTAATTTTGTCTCTTTCTATAGGAGCATCTTAAATATACGTTTCCATTGATGTATCTATCTGTTCTTGAACAATCCCATAGTGTTGAAATTATTGTCATTTTACTATATGCTTATAAGTAGCATACATTTAACAGGAAATGCATATTTCTTAAAGATTTGAAAAACATAACCAATTTAGAAAACTAAGCCCTGATTTTCAGAAATTACTCTTTAATAAATGTCCTCCATGGTTGAGTTTTGCTTTTTTTTATTTTTGAAATCACTTTTGGAATTATTTTTATTTTCATTTTTTAAGAACATCATTCTAACAATTTATATTTTCAACATTTTCACAGGATTTGAAATATTTTGACTAATTTATTAAATGTATGTTGTTTTTATTTTTGTTTATTATTAAATTTGCATCTGTTTTTTTTTTCTTTTTTTGAGTCAGTGTCACTCTGTCACCCAGGCTGATGTGCAGTAGCATGATCAAGGCTCACCAGTCTCAAACTACTAGGCTCAGGCAATCCTTCTGCCTCAGCCTCCTGAGTAGCGGGGACTACAAGCATGCACCACCATGCCAGCATCCTCTCACCTTGGCCTCCCTAAGTGCTGGGATTAGAGGTCTGATCCATCACAGTTAGCCTAAATTGGTATTTTGTTGGCTTTTTTTTTTTTTAGTTGGGGATCTCATCTGTCACCCATCCCAGAGTGCAGTGGCATGATCGTGGCTCACTGCAGCCTCAACTTCTGGGCTAGATATCCTGTGACTTCTTTTTGAAATAATTATTAAAAAGAGTTAAAAATTCCTATATTTGAGATATTTTATTTTTAGTAGTATAATTATTATGTAATATACTAAGATTATAATTTATATTTTTCCTATTGGAGATCATGGTATTTACTTCAGCTGACCTCACAGATTCATGAACTAAACAAGGTAATCATATAAATCGCTTAGCACAGTACCAGGAATACAGAATTACATATTAAATGGTTTTTGTAATTGTTACACTTATTTGATATTATCGATAAAAAATATATATATTTATGATGGAAACTTGAGAAATAACTGAAGAATGTGAGAGCAACACTAGATTGCCAATACTGACTCTGCTTATTCTGTTTATTCCTGGATAGATAAACTTGGAAATTTTCTCAATAAGACTCTCTACACAATTTCCATTATCTTGAAAGACTAGTTTCAATGTCACGTGAAGAACTATCAGCCTTGAAGCATCTTAGAGTTCCTGGATTCTATATTTAAATTCCATTTCGAATGATAAAAGAGTCATAAAATAAGAGTTGCATAAAAATGATGACAAAATTGATATGTAAAGTGTCACTTATTGCGTGTTAAAATATCCAAAATTGAAAATCATAAACTTGTTCATTTAAAAACTATATCTCCTCATTCTGCTATTTGTATTTTTCTAACAGCCAAGACTCCTTAGCATGCATATATAAAAAGAAGATAAGTGTCTAAGGAGAGTAATTGCTAATAGCATAACATTTTGATAACACCAATAACTGATTTTTGACAATGGTCATTAAGAAATGATACAGATGTCTTTAGAAATAGCATTATTCAGTCAGCATTATTAAGGAATCTGGAGATTTTGGTGAATTTCAAAAATTTCTTTCTTTTTTCTTTTGCTTTCTTCATAGCAACATAGGTTTATAAGTACCTGAGAGACAATCATTTATACCTATGGAGGAGGCTTTGCTCGAGTTAGTCAGACATTCTAGGTCTCAGTTTCCTCTTTATTAAAATAGTGATGCCCTTACTTTGTTCCCCATAAGCTTAGAGCTCTGATAGTTCATGATTTGTATATTTATATGTCTACCATTCATAAGAATTGGGGAAAAAACTACATAACTTGGAGGGAATTTTTTATTCCTACAGTTTGGAATAGTTGCCAGGAAATGTATGTAGCCCTTTAGAAGAAAATCTATGAAGAAATCCTGGAAGAATTGGGTCATTTAGCCTGGAGAAAAAATATACAGAAGGAGAGTTTTTTTTGATCTCCTGAGGCCTTTTCTCAGCATCTAAGCCAGATGGCTTTGCTTAGTTTCTTATTTAGGCCATGTACAAATGAAGTCATTAATATGACCTGGTGACAGCTTTCTTTCTGCCTATTGGCCTTACAGAGACTGAATGTTTGTGGGTTACACTTGCCTGTGAACTGTACCTTTTTCTGGAACTAGGAGATATGTGAGGTAAGTTCATGAATAACTAACTGCATATGAAGATTCTGACTGAACATAAAGAAGTAACCCTTCCCACAGAATCCTGAGGAGTCTGGACTGATAAACAAACCTTATATCCATGTAGAAAATATAATTCTGCATTTGAATATGTACATGAAAGAGTCTTTTATCAGTAAATCGGTGAATTATCCCATTAAGATCTGGACTGCCTTGGTGTTTTACACACACACACACACACACACACACACACACACACAGACAGAGAGAGAGAGAGAGAGAGAGAGAGAGAGAGAGTTGTAGTAACAACTCTTCTCATAGTGAACAACTTGATGCCACAAAAAAACCTGCTGATTATCCATCCCTTCTTTCATTTTGCAAAGGTTTTTACCAAAACCTACTGTATAGCAGACACTGTCCTAAGTACCTAGGATACTGATAAGCAAAAAATACATGCACGTTGTGCCCCTGAAGTTTAAGTACAGGGAAGGTAATGGCTAAGCTGTTGCACTATTACATGTAAAATTATTGTAAAAATGTTATAAAAGAAAATGAAATGATGCCATAAGGGTCTAACAGAGGGAACCAACCTAGGGGTATGAAACATCATGAAGTTGTTTGCACTGAGTTCTGAAAGTTAAGCAGAAATTAAGGCAAAGCAGAACGAGTACTATTCCAAGCAGGTAGAACAGGATGTTCAAGAGTTCTGCAGTATAAGCTTAATTGAGTAAAGTCACTGTGTGTGGCTGACATGAGGTGTTACCCAGCACACATTTATTCACTTGTTCCACATGTCTATTATGTGCTATATGCAGACACTCTGCTCTGTGCTGGGCACAGGGTAATGAAAATGAAAGATTGGATTTGGTACCTCATGGGACTCTAAATCTAGAAAAAAAATACACATTAAGTCACATGGAAATTTTTAAAAATTAAAATGATGAGAAATCTTGGAATATTATATGATACCTTGCCTTGGATACAGGGCACAGTTGTGAGGTGGAACAAGAGGAATTCCTTGATAAAATGACATTTAAGTTGAAGCTTGCAAGATAAAGAGGAGGCTTGATTACTCCAAAAGCAAGAGGAAAAGTTTTTAGGAGGGAGAATTATTGATTCAAAGTTGCTGAGACAGAAGATATCCTGGTGCATAAGTGGCAAAGAAAGATGGTCAGGGCAACTGGAGAAGTTCAACAGAGCTGGTCTAACCTTGAAGTCACGGTGATAAGGTCTCTATTTTAGTGGCACTAAGCAGTCACTGAAATGGTTTAGAGAGAAGTAGAGAGCAGATATAATGAGATTTATGTTTTAAGTATGTTTTATGACCACTTTCTGGAAAATTGGTTAAAGGTAGGCAACTGTGGAAATGGGTGATCAAAGTAGAGGCTATTGGAATTATCCAGGTCAAAGAGGATGTTCCCTCAGAACAGAGATGTAGAGCAGAAATTAATTTGATATATTCATTTAGAAAGCTGATCCAACTTGATTTTGACACTGTGACCCAGATCCAGACACCCTTTTGCCAACGCAAATAGATGACAGCGTGTATCACATTCAGTAAGCTCTCCTCATCATAATATTGACTGGAAGGGTCATTTTTCTACAGATCATTGCTCAGTGATTTAACATATTTAGTTTCAGTCCAGAAGTGAGTTGCACTGATGAAGATGCTTATATCACTGCACTAAAGTTAAGTCATAAGAGTAAATTTTCTGGACCGAGGCTTCCTGCCTGCCTTAAACAGAAAATAGGTTTCATCAGTAGAGATCAATAGCACCATAGCACATTTTAAAGAAGTATTGTGTTGGATGCTAAACAGCTTCTATACAACAAAGCGAATACAGTTTCTATTTCAATAAAAATAATTTAGGTCAGAAATAGAAGAGTATCCTGATAAGAAGTATAAAAAACTCAATAGTTAAAGGAGGTAAGTTAAGAAGGTATTAAGTCATGAAATGGGATAAGGGCCATGAAAACATTCAGTACTACTGAATGGGGCTCCTCAGATTGTTCATCAAAAGTTTCATAATTGACTCTATCTTAGAGTTGGACAAAGAATAACTTTCTGTTCTGTTCTGGCTCTGCCCTGTGACAAATCCAACTGTTGGATCTTCTAATTTCAAAAAGTTGGACCATATTGCCAATACATGCCAATCTAGTTCTACAAATCTGGGATTCCAACCTACTGTCTCTGAAATTTGCAATAAGGCAGCTTCTTAAGATTTGAAGCAGTATTTTTTTGCCTAGGTCTGAGGTAGATTTCTGCTCAGTTGTAGTTTCTCCTAAAAGTAATGCAAGCTAGTCTGGGAGATTTAGTGAGGCTGAGTATCAGAATTATTTACATTAGTCAACTTCATCACAGCCTCACTTTACAATTCTGTGGTTCATTCTGGTATGCTTTGTCTCCCTGAGTCCTAGATTAGCAAATGTTTACATGATGAGGTGTCAGTAAATCTGCCAACACAAACCTGTACAGTCCTCAATCCTCGAACTCGGTTTCCCATCCAACTTGACAAGAGGTTTGTTATGAGACCAAAATATATTTTCAGCTATTATAGACAGCCCTTAAACATTTGCAGCTCAATGCAGTTGAATATTCACACTGTGTTTTTAATTAGGCTAATGTGTGCTTGCTCCGATGTATAATAAAAGACATAATCCATAATTATAACCCCTTTGCACTGCTTCCTGTCAGAGGAATTGGTAAAATAAATAAATAAATAAAAAGTTCTTGTTCTATCTTTCAATTTGTTAATGGGATTATGATGAGCAAAAAGGCCTGATTACCATCCCGAGCAGTCTTGTCTCAGCAAGGTGAAAGGATTAATACTACAGGTCATCAGTAATTTAAAGATGTCAATTGCCAAGCTTGTCCATGGGTTTCTGAGAAACCAGAGGATCTAGAAAATGTTTGCTCCTTGGAGGCGAGCACATTAGTTACCCTTAATAAGTGCAAAGAGGAAAAGTGTCCCCACACAACTCCAGCTATGCATCAAAGAGAAATATTCTAATCGTGGACCTACAAATCAGGGACAAAAAAAATGAAAGTGAAAAAGAAAATTGCTTTGCAATGAATGAAGTTTAAAACAACTGTTACATAGTGTATCCTGTCTTGATCTTCATCATGGTTCTTAGCATCTATTACCATGTACTGTTATTTGTCTTTTCCTGTATAAGACTTTTTTCCCCCCAAGTGGATTTCACACTCCACGAAGCAGGGGTGTTCAGCATGTAGAACTGGACATTGCCCATGGTGGATGTGGGCCATGTGCTCACTAATGACTATACTGAGCTCAAATCCTTATGTCCCACAGGTCTACAGGCTAGGAAAGGTCAATTTCATTCAATATTAGTGGACTTTAAAGGATAGCTTTTCTTTTTTAAATAAATTTGTAAAATTTAAGTTCAGTGAACTATTTTACAAAGTATTTGAATCTGTGTTTCTTGCTATATGTATTTTTCTCCACTGGATTATTTGAATAAAGAAGGTGCTGAGTCCAGGCATGGCAGCATGTGCCTATAGTCTCATCAATGCAGGAGACTATGTCAGGAGGATTGCTTTGAACTCATTGAAGGAAGGAAAGAAAGAGAGAGAGAGAGAGAGAGAGAAAGAGAGAGAGAGAGAGAGAGAGAGAGAAAGGGAAAGGACTTCTGGAGGATGCAAAGATGCTTACCTCC
This sequence comes from Tarsius wallacei, assembly GCA_963574415.1. NCBI lineage: Eukaryota > Metazoa > Chordata > Mammalia > Primates > Tarsiidae > Tarsius > Tarsius wallacei. The sequence continues at coordinate 24,516 of CAUYQG010157769.1, read as the reverse complement.
TTAATAACTATTGCAATCAAGTATTCCAATTCCAGTAGCTGACATAATGATGTAAGCCATCTTGGGTTGGGTAGAATAGGTTTATAGAATCTCAACAACAACAAAAAGAATTAAAAAATAAGACAAAACAAACAGAAAAAAACAGCTGTTCTCGATCAAAACCAGAATCTATTCCACTGTTGGTTAGGAGAAAGCGGTTTCTTACCCTCTCTGCAAATTTTTTTTTGAATGATCTTCACTTTTCCTGAGTAAGTAACATTGCTTTCTTACAAGGCCAGAGAACAACAAGTGGGTGGGGGAGACAGCTGGAAGCCCCTGTGTACACTATGGAACAGAGAACATAATCTACACTGGAGATGAAAGAACACAGACAAGCTAAATACTGGTTCTTTTGAGTACAAGTTTTAAACAATTTCTGTTTAAGTAAATAAAATTTGAAAAATAATTATTTAAAAATAAAAGACTGGTAATTTAAACATCTTCAAGCCAATAAACCAAGCAGGTTATATTTTATTGATTCTGACACTTTATAAGTAATAATAGTTCCCTTTTCTAGGATTGTTTTTCAGTCGCTTTTGATGTATCTTTGTTGTCTTAGAGGAAAATAAAAGAGCAAAGCCGTGTGGGGTTTTTTGGGAATTAATTTTGTCAATACCGTCTGTTCTCTTTATTATACAATATAAGAACAATTAAGTCATTTTTAAAAAGAAAGTTACGCTGAAGATAACAAATTTTGGTTATTGCCTTTCTTAAAAAAAAGCTGAGGGACCTAATAAGGAAATACATTTTATTACATTTGTTATTGATGCTATAAAACACAATTTTAACAGCCGGGAAATGTAATGCAATTGATCATATGTTAGAAATGCATTAATTTGAGTTACTGTATTTTTCATATGTAATTTGAAATTATGTATAGACATAAAAATGTCTTATTACGTAGTATAAATCTACGTATTACTATTTCATTACAGTAAATTAAAACCACATCTATAAGAGATTTTCCCTAAATTCTCTGAGTATCTGACATAATTTCCTGGAGGACACTTTCTTCGATTGAACTGACCACGATCTATTATTTGGGACAATTTTCTCCATAGTTCCAGCTCTGGTCTATAGTTTGCTGGTTTTGACCTATTGTTTCTAGAAACAGTCATCAGACAAAAATAATGTCATTCATAAAAATGACCATTTAGTAGTAAAAAATAGAGGACTTTACTGAGGACAGAATAATCAAAAACAAGACAGCAGTTTAACAGCCCTTTTTAAAGGCTACTTCGTTTTCAGGAAGGAGATGCTGTCTCCCAGTCCATCTCCACCACTCAGCATGTCAAGCAGTGGTGGCAAAGGCATGCCTTCCCAGTGTGTGTGTGTTCCTTTTGCACAGCTAGCTAGCTCAGAAGACGAAAAGGGAGCCCTCTTGTTGGCATGGTCAGAAGTGCATTTTTCAGATCACTTAAAAACAGTAGCCTTTTCTTAATTTAGTTGTAATAAAACAATCAGTACATTAACAAACATCCTTATTTTAACTATATATGGAACTGAGATAACCGGTTTGCAAGATAAATGCAGTGTGTGTGTGTGTGTGTGTGTGTGTGTGTCCTTAAATCTGTGTTCCTCCAAGCCCAAGCATTTCAATAACTTGCTAATCCTATCTTGGGCATAATTTCAGGAAACATGTTTAAGCTGATATTGCACAAATCTACATTTCTTACCTAAGCTACACAATGTGTGATTATCCTGGTATCTTACGTTCTACCTCTGCCTATCTGAAACTTTCTCGGCGTTAAATTTGTAAGAAAGTGGAGTTTCTTTGGCTTCCAACTACTAACTGAAGAATGCTTCATATTTTACAGTTCCTTTTTCATGTGATGATGCAGTCTCCTGCTCAGGTTCATAACCTTGGAGGTCATCTTTCATCCTGAACACCCTTTGATTATAAATTTACATCACACAAATCTCCTTCTATCATCTCCAGAACATAGCAAGGCTGTGACCAAAGCTGTCTCATGAAGATGCCAATTCAATAATTCATACTGTTATTATATCTCGGCTGGCCGCAGTAATTCATCCTAGTTGTAACACCAGTAACTCTCTCAGTCCTGTATTTTAGTATTGCTGAAGAAGTCGCCTATCTCTTGCCAGAGCAGTGGCACTAACATATCTGATCTATTTGTCTAAGTCAATTGAATTATGCATCTAAGTGTCTCTATTCCATTAATTATTTATGTAGTTCTTAGCACCTCAATACTTAAATTCTTTAGCTTTTACTGAGTATAGTCAATGATTGTAAAAATTGGGGATTGTCATAAGGCAAGGCGAGAAGTACTCCAGGACAGTGGAATGTTAAGCCTATTTCTGTGAAAGGATCCACCTGGAAACTGCAAAGCAAACAGAAACGTAAATGAGAATAAATGTCAAATCAACATGATTAAAAGAATAATCTAAAAGTGCAACTATAATAGAATGAGGAAAAGCTAGCTGAAACTGCTTTTTAAAGTTTTGAAGACTTTACATTAAGCAAAGAGGGAGAATAGAGCGGTAAGAAAATGTCTGTTTTTTATTCCATTATTCAAGAACCACGTAATATGTACTAGGAGATGTTCTAGAAATTGGGGATCTAGCAGTTAATAAAATATTCAAAGTTCTTGGCAGGGTATGAAAGAAAAGGCAATTACTATGTGATTACATTTTATTGAGGCTGATTTTGCAACTTGATGATGATACCTTGGCTATGGTTTGAGAATCTCACTCTCACTTCGTAATAAACCTAATAGGACATTCTCTGTTGTCCTACTCACTTGCATCAAGGCAGAATACAGGCAAACAATTATCTAATTGTCTAAAATAAATGTGAGTTGTCATGTTGTGTTCAAGCCTATCATGAGAAGGGGACCAACTAATGACAAAGAGTAGGAACAGTTTAAAATTTAATTTAAGTCAATGCTAAGTTTAAAATGCTGTTGAGCAATGGGAGAGAAAATCACTTATAGAGAATGGATAAGTCAGTAAACATTTTCCTTTTGATAAAGGTTTGTGGGAGAGACTCAAGAGAAGACTTAGATTTTTTCCATTATAATGCCTCTGAACATTTCAGTGAGAGGTACAGGTTTAGATTTTTTAAAATGCAGTAAATTGTTTTACTGCAATGTATATACGGCTTTTTAAAGTAGTAGTTGAATGAATATTACAATAGATAAGGAGGAGTCAAAAAAGTAATATGGTTGAGGGTGGAATTTTCTAGAATGAAAGAAAATGAGGTTTTGTGTAGTTTGACAGGGAGAAGACAACTTGGAAGAAAAATGATGATACAAGCAACAAAGATCATTATTAATGAAACTAAGTCCTACATGAGTAGTAGAAGTATTACCAGGTAAAGATGAGATTGAACAGAAAGCTATAATGGCAATTCAAAATGAATGAGTTAGGAAGGAGAAATAGTTAAAGTGGGGTTGTTGGGTGGAATTGAAATCTTTCTCTCTCTCTATCCCTTTCTCTCCAATGGTTTTAGTATATCAATAAAGAAAGTCACAATATCTTTGCTGAGTATTGTATGGACTTACATGAAGGTATAGTGGGCTTATAAAGAGGAAATTCTTTGACACAAGCAGTGTGTATGCAAAACATCCTTACAAAAGAGCAACTTTGCTGGTCCAACTAGGAACATTTTCAGAAACATGTCAATAACAGTATGTATTAACAATGCTGGTTTAATGATGTCATCCAGCTGAAATGTACATACATTGTATGTCTTGCAATGAGATGAGTTTTCAAGGAATTGTACCTGATGCAATAGGCCATGTAACTATTTTATACAATGTTTATGGATAGTGGGAGGATCCAGATTCTAGTATGAGCATGGAAACTGTTGATCATTTTCTCTTAACTGTTTTCTCTCTGCCCCAACTTCTTTTTTTAAATTTTGAGTTGGAGTCTCACTCTGTCGCCCAGATTGGGGTGCAGTGGCCGCTCCCAGCCACTGCAGCCTCGACCTGCTGGGCTCTGGCAATCCTTCCGCCTCAGCCTCCCGAGTAGCCGCAATTACAGGCATGCACTACCATGCCCGGCTGATTTTTTTATTTATTGTAGAGATGAGGTCTCGCCAAGTTGCCCAGGCGGGTCTCAAACCCGCGGGCTCAGGCAATCCATTCACCTCAGCCTCCCAAAGGCGCGGGATTACAGGCTGAGCCACTGAGCCCGGCTAATTTTAATTTTTAAATCATAAAAAAGCTGAGCGCAGTGGCTCAAGCCTGTAATCCCAGCACTTTGGGAGGCCAAGGCGAGAGGACTGCTTAAGCCCAGGGTTCGAGACTAGCCTGGGTAGCTGGGTGAGACCTCGTCTCTACAATAAATCAAAAAATTAGTCAGGTGTGGTAGCATGTACCTGTAGTTCTAGCTACTTGGAGGACTGAAGCAGAAGGATCACCTGAGCCCAGCAGGGAAAGGCTGCGGTGGCTGTGAGTGTGCCACTGTACTCCAGCCTGGACAAAAGAGTGAGACTCCAACTCGAAGGAAAAAATAATTAATTAAATAAAGAATTAAATAATAAAAAAATAGAAACGGGGTCTTGCTATGTTGCCCAGGCTGGTCTCAAACTCCTGGCTTCAAGTGACCCTGCCGCCTCAGCCTCCCAAAGTGCCAGGATTATACATGTGAGCCACCACGCCCAGCCATAGTGGGTGGAGTAAGTACCTGTGGACAAGGTTGAGGTAACTCTCAGAACTTTAAACTTTCTTCTTCTTCTTCTTCTTTTTTGAGCCAGCAGTCTCACTCTGTCACCCAGGCAGGAGTGCAGTGGCTTACTCACAGTGACTGCAGCCTCGACCTGCTGGGCCCAGGTGATCCTTCCATCTCAGCCTTCCAATAACTGGAACCACAGGTATGTGCCACCACACCCAGCTAATTTTTTTTTTAATTGTAGAGATGAAGTCTTGCCAAGTTGTCCAGGCTGGTCTCAAACCCCTGGGCTCAGGAAATCCTCTCGCCTCTGCCTCCCAAAGTGCTGGGATTACAGGTGTGAGCCACCACACCTGGCAACTCTCAGAACGTTAATGCAAATTCCAAATTGTACTTTGGAAGCCAGGGTTTGGCAGCTGGTCTCAGAGTTTCCCCTTTGTGAGCAAAGTGAGGAAGGAGAAAGTCCATCCGGGAAGGGGCAGAAGCTCCAGCACAAATGAGGGAATAGGAGGGTTGCTTGTGCCATGGAGCTGCCCAGGTGGTCGGTGTGGGTCGGAGCTCCCCCATCCCAAAGCTGTCCCTAGGGCAGGCCCTCCCACCCTGCACACATAGCCATCTCTAGCCCCTGACACCTGTCTAGAGACATGGAGTGAAGGACACCTGTGGATAGGAAAATGATCTCTCAGTGGGTGTTCTTGGGGGTTCCCGGGAGGCCACCTTCTCCCCAGATGCCTTCCTCGTCCAGCGGGCTGAAGTCGCCACCTTAGGCTTCATGTCTAGGTGTGTCTTTGATTCCCATTGAAATACAGACGACTAAAGGATGACTAGTACTGCAGGCCATCACTGGGCTCAGATTTCAGGTCTCTTCGTGGAGAGGAGAGGAGGCAGGAAAGAGGCCAGGCTCTTCTTTTTTTTTTTTTTTTTTAATTTACTGTGGAGATGAGGTCTCGCCAAGTTGCCCAGGTGGGTCTCGAACCCACGGGCTCAGGCAATCCACTCACCTCAGCCTCCCAAAGCACGGGATTACAGGCTGAGCCACCGAGCCCGGCTAGCAAGGCTCTTCTTAAGAGATGCTGGAACCCCGGTGCTTCCCATGGTGGAAGAGGGTTAGCCCCAAGGTGAGCTTGGGGGCCCTTCATTTGTTTGGGTACCTGGTCCTGAGCTGGCATCCTGGGACTGGGACGCACTGAACAGGTTGGTTGATCCTTTCCTCAGGAATAGACACATCAACAAGCAATGAAGACTGTTCCCAAGACATGATGTTCTAAAGGGGCCCTAACTGTGGAAACCAAGAATGCTTTCTGGCTGAGGGCAGCAGCTCATGCCTGTAATCCCAGCACTTTGGGAGGTGGAGGGAGGCGAGAGGATTGCCTGAGCTAAGGTGTTTGAGGCCAGCCCGGGCAACTTGGTGAGACCTTGTCTCTACAATAAATCAAAAAATTAGCTGGACGTGATGGTGCACACCTGTGGTTCCAGCTATTTGGAAGGCTGAGGCAGAAGGATTTCCTGAGCCCAGCAGGTTGAGGCTGTGGTGGCCATGATCGTGCCACTGCACTCCAGCCTGGGTAACAGTGAGACTTCAATTCAAAAACAAACAAACAAATAAATAATTAAAAAAAAAAAACTGGGTGCGGTGGCTCACTCTCATAATCCCAGCACTTTGGGAAGCCAAGGTGAGAGGATTGCCTGAGTCCAGGGGTTCAAGGCCAGCCTAAGCAACTTGGCAAGACCTTGTCTCTACAATAAATCAAAAAAATTAGCTGGGCATGATGGCGCACACCTGTGGTTCCAGCTACTCGGAAGGCTGAGGTGGAAGGATTGTCTGAGCCCAGGAGGTCAAGACTGCAGTGCCACTGCACTTCAGCCTGGGCGACAAAATGAGACTCTGACTAATAAAAAGATAAAATAAAAAAAAAGAATGCTTCCTGACTTGAAGGCGACCTGCGGAACACATGCGTGCGCCATAGCTGCCCTAGCTTTGCCCTCTTCTCCGTGGCTGATCTCGTTTGTGGATGGATCCTGAAGGTCAGAATTGAAATGATGGCTCCTGCCTAAGAAATTCTTAGGGACCAAGAAATGTGTAAGGGAGTGGGAGAATGACTTAGGCTGTGGGGAAGACCAGCACTGGGGAGGAAGGGTGGGATGGAGGAGGACTTAAGACTGGCTTCCACCCTCTGGAAGCCAGCAGCTCACAGGAGGGGCACATGTTGCCCTGATGCCCACTCAGCTCGCAAAAGGCGGGGCAGGGAAAGAAGGGACTGGGAGTGTCGGGTGAGAGGATGCTGGGAAATCCCAGGGGTTAAGGGGAGAGCAGATGCAGATGGTAGCTTTCTCCTTCACCAGGGTCACAAGCCAAGCGGATCATTCATACCCCATGGGGCATAACCTCTGACCCTCAGAAACAGTTCAGTAAATGGCACTGCAGTAATGAGCAGGGGTTGTCCTCCCAAAGTCCATCAGGTGAGTGTTCACTGTTCCCTGGGGCCCAAACACCTGTGGGCCCTCCTGCTTCCTATGGTCTGCCCTGAAGTCCCCCAGCAGTCCCGGGGAGGAGGGCGCCTCGTGCCTTCTGGCCTCCTCTTAGGTTTTTTGTTCTGAAAGCTGGGGTTACTCTGCCCCCAGAAGGCACTACCTGCTCTCTGACCACATCTTAGAGAAGGGGCAGTACAACACTGGTTTGATATTCATCTATGAGCCAATTTAATTTTAATTCACAAGTGATTCCTGGCCAGGTGAGCTGGTTCGTGCCTGTAATCCCAGCATTTGGGGAAACTGAGGTGGGAGGACTGCTTGAGGCCAGGGATTTGAGACCAGCCTGGACAACATAGCAAGACCCTGTCTCTAATTAAAAAAAAAAAAAAAAGGCCAGACACAGTGGTTCACGCCTGTAACCCAGGCACTTTGGGAGGTGGAGGTGAGAGCATTGCTTGAGCCCAGGGGTTGGAGATCAGCCTGGGCAACTTGGCGAGACCTCATCTCTACAATAAATCCAAAACAGTAGCTGGGTGTGGTGGTGCATGCCTGTGGTTTTAGGTATAGGCTGAGGCAGAAGGATCTCCTGAGCCCAGCAGGTCCAGGCTGCAGTGGCCGTGAGTGTGCCACTGCACTCCAGCCTGGGGGAAAGAGTGAGACTTCGACTCAAAAAAAAAATAAAAGGAAGGAGTCCTGATTCAGCAGATAGTTTGGTGTTTTAGGAAGAAATTGCAGCATCTCCCATATTCTAGGAGGGTGGCCAGATCAGCCTGACCAGGATTACGTGAAATCCAGCCCATCTCCCTCAGATGCTTCCTGAACACTTGGCAAGATGGTACTTCTGGTATTTCTGTCAAAAGATTTTCTTTCCCAAAGCGAAGACCTGAAGTGTGAATGTCAGGAAGCAAAATGATTACAGCATTCTGGTTTCTCATGGTGGGCTTTCCTCCCATCCTCCCCGTATGAGCTGTTTCAAACTGCTCCAGAATGTTCCCAACATCCTCTCCCTCTCCGCACACTCCTCCTGCCTTCTTTCCTTCACTCCTCTCTTCTTCAAGAGAGAAGCAAAATTCTGGGGAAAACAACCGAAGCTTTGGGGTGACAGAAGAGGGAAAGGGCAGAAGAACAAACCTTGTCCTCCGCCCCCGTGCCTGAAGTCCTGGTCTCACTAGGAAGAGAGGGAAGCAGTGGTGTCCCCTTTCCTGAGTCAGTGGCGATGACCTGTGCTGTGTATGGAGGCAACAGTGCTGCCCATCCGAGCCCGAAGGATTAGGGACAAGTGGCAAATTTATGCTTGGTGCTGAAATGCCGCTCAGGAGATACCAGGGTCTCTGGCCACTTTGGTTTCAGAGATGGCCTCTTTGATGGGTGTGATGGGCCTCGTGAACATCTTTAGCAAGTGCAGTGGGTCTTTTCACTTGGACCCTGGGTCATGCGAATTGGGCTGGAGTCCAGGGGAGGGCTGTTTAGGGTGTCCTCCCCGTCCAGGTACAGGCTGTTGCGGGCGATCAGCTCCTTGGCCATCAGCACGAAGACTTCATCTATGTTCCTGGACTCCTTGGCAGATGTCTCCAGAACAGCCAGGAGGCCGTATTTCTCAGCCAGCGTGCAGGCATCTTCAAACAGGACGTGCCTCTGTTCCCAGAGGTCGGATTTGTTTCCTGGAAGTCAAAGATAAGCAGATATTCTGCTGAGTAGTTAATCTATTTTTTTGCCAAAATGAACTTTAGGGAGAACATTTTAGTTCTGCAGTAGGCATGCATATACATTCATTCACAAATAGCCTTTTTTTTTGAGTTGGAGTCTCACTCTGCCGCCCAGGCTGGAGTGCAGTGGCATGCTCACAGCCACCGCAGCCTTGACCTGCTGGGCTCAGGTGATCCTTCTGCCTCAGCCTTCCAAGTAGCTGGAACTACAGGCGTGTGCCACCACACCCGGCTAATTTTTTGATTTATTGTAGAGGTGAGGTCTTGTCATTTTGCCCAGGCTGGTCTCAAACCCCTGAGCTGAGGCAATCCTCTTACCTTCACCTCCCAAAGTGCTGGGATGCAGTGACATGCTCATGGCCACCACAGCCTTGACCTGCTGGGCTCAGGCGCTCCTTCCGCCTCAGCTTTCCAAGTACCTGGAACTACAGGTGTGTGCCACCATACCTGGCTAATTTTTCTTTATTTATTGTAGAGATGAGGTCTTGCCAAATTGCCCAGACTGGTTTCAAACCCATGGTCTCAGGCAATCCTCTTGCTTTGGCCTCCCAAAGTGCTGGGTTTTTTGTTTGTTTGTTTGTTTTTAGTTGAGGTCTTACCCTGTGTAGTGGCACCCTCATCCTGCTGGGCTCAGGTGATTCTTCTGCCTCAGCCTTCCAAGTAGCTAAAACTACAGGTGTACGCCACAACGCCCGGCTAATTTTTCTTGATTTATTGTAGAGACAAGGTCTCACCAAGTTGCCCGGGCTGGTCTCCAACCTGTGGGCTCAGGCAACCTCTCGACTTTGCCTCCCAAAGTGCTGGGATTACAGGCTGAAGTCACTGTGCCCAGCCAGTTTTCCCTCTTATTTCTTCAAATCTTGCTCCTCTTTTTACTCTTATTTCTGTTTTTTTGTTTGTTTTGAGTTGTGCCCAGGCTGGAGTGACATGTGCAGTGGCACGATCATGGCTCACCACAGCCTTGATCTCCTGGGTTCAGGTGATCCTTCCACTTCAGGCTCCTGAGTAGCTGGGACTATAGACATGCACCACCATGCCCAGTTAGTTTATTTATTTTTTATTTTATTTATTTTATTTTTTTTTGAGTTGGAGTCTCACTCTGTCACCCAGACTGGAGTGCAGTGGCCGCTCCCGGCCACCGCAGCCTCGACCCGCTGGGCTCCAGCGACCCTTCCGCCTCAGCCTTCCAAGTAGCGCGCTACCACACCCAGCTAATTTTTTGATTTATTGTAGAGACGAGGTCTCACCAAGTCGCCCAGGTGGGTCTCGAACCCACGGGCTCAGGCAATCCACTCACCTCAGCCTCTCAAGGCACGGGATTACAGGCTGAGCCACCGAGCCCGGCTTATTTTTTATTTTTTATAGAGATGAGATCCCATTCTGTTGCCTAGGCTGGGCAACATAGCGAGGCTAAGGTGAGAGGGGGTCTCAAACTTCAGAGCTCAAGCAATCCTCTCACCTTGGCCTCTCAAAGTGGTGGGATTACAGGGGTAAGCCTTACTCTTATTTCTCCCAAACTACAAAGTGTTGGCTACATTGAGAGGGGAACCTGGATGAGCTGAGGAGACTGTGACCAGGATTTGTTGGATTGGATATACATCATGAAGGACTTTTTTTTTTTAAGGTATAATTTACATACAATAAATCACACAGACTTTAAGCGTACATTTGAATGAGTTTTGACAAATGTATACACCTCTGTACCCACCATCTCCCTCAAGATATAGAACATTCCCAACGTTCCTAGAAAGTTCAGTGGCAGATTTTGTAAGCATGGCCCAGGATTGCTGGTAGGAGGAAAGGTACCTAATCTCTTTCACCTCCCACTCCAATCCCAGGTCTAAAGGTAAAATTTCCTATAGGACTTGTTCCACCAGACAGCAAGATGTATTACAAAACCACAGTAATTAAGACAAGTTAGTGGGATGCAGTGGCTCATGCCTGTAATCTCAGCACATTAGGAGGTAAAGGTGAGAGAACTGCCTGAGCCCAGGGGTTCGAGACCAGCCTGGGCAACTTGGCAAGACCTTGTCTCTACAATAAATCAAAAAATTAGCCAGGTGTGGTGGTGCGCACCTGTGGTTCTAGTGACTTGGAAGGCTAAGGTGGAAGGATGCCTGAGCTCAGCAGGTTGAGGCTGCAGTGGTCGTGAGCATGCCACTGCACTCCAGCCTGGGTGACAGAGTGAGGCTCCAACTCAAAAAAAAAAGAAATAGAGTTGCTATGAATATTTGTGTACAGGTGCTATGTAAATCTCATACCACAGATGTAGTGTATATGTCTCTTTGGAATGGCCACAGACCAGTGGAATATTGAAAATATTTTCACTCCCAAGAGAATGAATGAAATAGATTAATGGAGTAGAATAAAAAGGTCAGAAAAACAAAAACAAACAAACTTATTTCTGGGCACAGTGGTTCACACCTGTAAACCCCAGTACTTTGGAAAGCAGAGGTGAGAAGACTACCTGAGCCCAGGGGTTCAAGACCAGCCTGAGCAACTTGGCAAGACCTCATCTCTACAATAAATAAAAAAAATAGCCAGGTGTGGTGGTGCATGCCTATAGTTCCAGCTACTTGGAAGACCGAGGTGGAAGGAGCGCCTGAATCCAGGAGGTTGAGGCGGTGACCATGAGAGTTCCACTACACTCCAGCCTGGGTGACAGATTGAGACTCCAACTAAAAAAAAACCCAAAAAACAAACAAACAAACAAACACCTCATGAATATGTGTATACTTTACAGAAAGATGGTAACACAGAGCAATGGAAAAGGTTACCTTTTTAGTAAATATTTCAGGGACGATATGATCTTTATATGAAAATTTATAAGTTTTTGATCCATACCTCTCACCGTGCACCAAAATCAATTATGGGTAGATTGCAGATCTAAAGGTAAAAGGCATAATGATAATAATAATAATAATAAGTTAATAAAGCTTTGCAGGATAATAAAGCCTGGGCACAGTGGCTCATAGTCGTAATCCCAATACTTTGGGAATCTGAGGAGGACTGAGCATAGGAGTTATAGGATCACGTCACTGCACTCCAGCCTGGGTGACAAAGCATGATTCTGTATCTAAAAGACTATGATAAACATAAAAAATCCTCTTTAAACATTTTCTTTTTGTGATGGAATTCCACTCTGTCGCCCAGGTTGGAGTGCGGTGGCATGCTCATGGCCACTGCAGCCTCGGCCTGCTGGGCTCAGGTGATACTTCCATCTCAGCCTTCCAGGTAACTGGAACTGCAGGCACATGCCACCACTCCTGGCTAATTTTTTTGATTTTTATTGTAGAGATGAAGTCTCAACAAGTTGCCCAGGCTGCTCTTGAACCTATGGACTCAGGCAATCCTCTCACCTTGGCCTCCCAAAGTGCTTTCAAATAAATTTTTTTTTTTAGATGGAGTCTCACTCTGTTGCTCAGGCTGGAGTGCAGTGGCATGCTCATGGCTACTGCAGTCATATATATATAGTGGAGCAGTGATCACCATAAAAGTCATGTTGAGTTTGCCTTTGGGGAAAAAGGAGGGGAGTCATTGACAGGGTATGAAGGATGCGGGTGGGAGGAAGCTGGCAAGATTCTCTTTCTTGACCTGGCAATGTTCCCTTTGTAACAAATCAGTGTGCACTTTTCTTTATATATGCTAATATATTCCATGTGGGTACTGCAGTGGGCTGAAAAATAGCCCCCAAAGAGATCATTTTTTTTTGTTTTGTTTTGTTTTTTTGAGTTGGAGTCTCACTCTGTCGCCCAAACTGGAGTGCAGAGGCCGCTCCCGGCCACCGCAGCCTCGACCTGCTGGGCTCCGGCGATCCTTCCGCCTCAGCCTTCCAAGTAGCTGGAACTACAGGCGTGCGCTACCACGCCCAGCTAATTTTTTGATTTATTATAGAGATGAGGTCGCGCTTGCCCAGGCGGGTCTCGAACCCGTGGGTTCAGGCAATCCACTCACCTCAGCCTCCCAAAGGCGCGGGATTACAGGCTGAGCCACTGAGCCCGGCTCCATTGTGCTATTATTCTCTGGGCCTTGGCAGACCCTCAGCCTAGCTCTCACTTCTACGTGAGAAGGTGCTGTGTTTGGTTTTTTTGTTCCTGTGTTACTTAGGGCGATGGCCTCCAATTCCATCCAAGTTGCTGCAAAAGACATTATTTCATTTTTTATTGTATTCCATGGTGTAATCTTAAACAAGTAGCTGAAGGATGTGCCAGTAAGTTAATCGCCCCTGTGACTATGTGCCTTTCTACTCACTGAGGGACTCCTGGGTAGGATCCTGGGGAGGAAAGATGGCAAAATTGGCTTTTTTTCCCCTGACTAAGATGCCCACCAGGACAGAACAGCCTGGGCAGCACTGTTGAGGGAGGAACCTGGAGTCATCTGGTGGTGACAATCTTACCATGGTGCTGTCCCATGGGGCTTGGTTCTGCCATCCCTGCCAGGATGCCAGTCACCAGCAAGAGCCCCCAAGGGGACACATGGAGCTCTCACTGTGGTGGGTCACCATTCTGCCGGTTCCTGTCCCTGGGCCGATATCAGCTGGCTTCTGGAGAATGCGTGGGACTCTTCTGTACATGGTGTCAAATGTGATTTCTCATTTTGATGGCAAGGAATAGGAAGAGTCCCCTAATTCACCCTTTTCCCCATGCACTCATGAGTGGACTTTGGCCTCTGATGACTGGTTTTGTAGATGTCCCCTCTCTGCCCCACTGATGCTTTGTAACTTAGAGACACTCTTCCGTACCAGGGAAGTTCTCAGGAGGTAGGAGTGGGTTCCGGAAGACGATCAAGTGCCAGTCTGCAGGGAGTTGCCTGGGAGTCGGGGGGTTTCTTTCATCTAATTCTGTTGAGCTTAACCACTGTTTACTGTGAGCACATCCTCGTGCGTGTTTCTTCACCAGAGGCAGGAAACTAGAGACAAAACTCTCATGGCCTTGGCCTTAAAGGGGATCTCAGCTGAGCAGTCGATGTAGAAGGAGCATGTGCTCGGCTGGACCCTGAGGAGAGACTGAGGGAGCCCCTGGAAGAAGCCCTTCTTTGGAATCAGAGAGGGCTTCTTGGAGGAGGAGATGCCATTACCCAATCATCTATCACAACACGTATTCACTCAGCAAACATTTATTGAGCCCTTAGCTTAGCTCCCACATATAAGTGAGAACATGTGATGTTTGGTTTCTCATGCCTGTGTTACTTAGGGTGACGGCCTTCAATTCCATCCAAGTTGCTGCAGAAGACATGGTTTCATTTTTTAAAGATCGCTGAATAGTATTCCATAGCATAATTTTAAGCAAGGAGATGAAGGATGTGTCAGCAAGTTAATAACCTCTGTGATTGTGTGTCTTTCTACTGAGGAGGGATGCTTGGGTAGGATTATGGGAAGCAGCTGTTGAATGCCAGCAGCCAACAACTCAGACCACGTCCTGCCTCCAGGGAGCTTTAAGAGGACCTTGATCCTGAGGAAATGCAGGTGGAATTCTAAGGCGGAGAGGGAAAGATGACAGGGAGGAAGAAGAGAAAATAGCCTCAGATAGAGACAGCAACAGGGGCAAAATAATAAAACACTTGCTTCGCATATGCAGGGAACTGCGTTGACTTCCAATCAATATGTATGGAATGAGAGATACGTAAAGGTAGGCTTTTCGGCCCACAAGGTGAGGTGAGAGACTTTGCTATCTTATCTCCTGTAGTGACCCCTGTGTTTAAACCTGGCACCTCCTTAGTGGGCGATCAACACATTCTGGCACTCAGCACCTGGTAGGTGGTGGTGAATACATTTTTGTTGACCATTAAATGAATTAATCTTGGGCTGAACAGAACACTGGTTTTTGGACAGATGAGGCTAATAGAAATAAAAATCTTTCTAAGATGTCCCTCCAGTCCAGAATATTCAGAAAATGGGGGGAAAAAAACCCTGGGAGTTGATATCATTCTTTCATTTGTGAATGAGCACCTGGGAACAAGCATTTTCAGAGGATAGGTCTGTTGATACTGGGCCATGGAGATGTATTGGTTGGGGTCCTAACCCTCAGGGTACCCCTCTCTGGAAAGCTTCCCTGAGCCTCTCTCCCTTCCCAACAGAGCCATCCCTTCCATCCTTGCTACCCCCATGCTCCACGTCTGGGCAGCCCTGTGTCTCCCTGGACTGAGGGCTGCATCCATGCCGGTTCTCCATTTTGGTCAACTTTGATTCATGGGTGGTTTGGTAAAGACCCTGCAACACCAAGCTGAACTCAACCCAGGACTCACAGGTTGCTGGGGTCAGGCCTGGGAAGCAACAATGTATCTGCATGTCTCAGGGTCCGTGGCCTGGGCATTATGGGGTCAGGAGCGCCAGGGTCTGGGCATGCCTAGGTAATGACTATCGCAAAAACCTCACAAAAAAGGCACCGATCCAGCTGGGCCAGAGAGTTCAACAAGGATTCAGCAGGGAGGCAAGGTTCCCAGGAAGCAAAAGGATATTTTTGAAGGGTCACCGGAGTGCGTGTTGCACATCTACTGGGCTTGTTCCCCCATCACCCTGGAGGTCTCAAGCGTGTGCTTGCAGGACTGTGCTTTCTGACAGCCCATTTTACAGGCCGGGACCCCAGTGCCCAGAAAGGGGATATACACAGTCAGGGCCGAGCTGGCTGCAGGTTGCTGATTTTTGTGCTCCTCCCGCCGAATGCAGCGGCTTCTCGTTCCCTTGTTCTCTTGCCAGCTGCAGTCTCGGGGTTTCCTGTAGGCTCGGAGAGGATTTCCTTTGGGATACTTTTCGGATGGGTCAGACATGGCTCTTCCTTATCTGCTGCTGTTGTTGGGTAGCCAGTTGGGACCTTGGGCTTCCAAGAAGCATCTGAACTGCCAGGGAAGACCTAGTCCTTTCCAACAGTAAAGATCTCTCTCCGCATTCTCTTTCTCTCTTTGAGGTTTGCGTTAAAATTAAATGATTCTAAATGGAGTGAGACAAGGGCCTTGATATACAGTCAGCGAGACTGAAAATGAGGAGGCTAAGGATGGCTGTAACCGGAGGAATTGTGTCTTCAGCCAGCTGCTGGTCAGGGACATGGTTGTCCTCTCCTGGGACCACATCTGTCACACACACACACACATGCGTGCACACACACACACACACACACACAAACTAGGCTGCGTCTGGATTTGGTCCAGGGCTGTTCTTGGAAAGTGAATTAATATGCAAATAAAAATGCTCATTGAATTATGCAAACAGATATGAAAATAAGACAGTAAGAAATAATCCCCCTCCCCTTCCCTTTCAGAGAGTTGTGTTGGAGCGGCACAGTACACAGAGTGGCATGAGCAAAGTCCTTTGAGCCTTATCAAACTCCAAGAAAGCGTCTTAATTCTGAAGGTTTTCTTATATAGTCACTGTTCAGTGCTCACCTCCAGGGGCAGCAAAGGCAGTGCCAGGGCATCGCTAGCTGGACACTTGCTATTTTCCAGGCTTGGTGTAGGCAACTTGACAATCGTAACCTAATTCACCGCTCATCACCGAGCCATGAGAAGAATGCTACCGATACCCACCTTACAGAGGAAGGAAGCAAAGGCTCAGAGAAATTCACGGCCATGTCCAAGGTCACTCCGTCCTGAAAGGGCAGATCTGAAATTTGTAGGTGAATGGATATGAACAAATTCCCATTTTTCTTTCTGTTTTTGGTTCTGTTTCCTTGATGTGGGGATTCATCTCTCCTTCCTCACTCAAAACTCCTAAGTCCACTGTTGCTCTCTTAAGTGGTTTCGACTGTCTGTGTTCACATTCAGTAGGAGAGAGATACATTTGCTCCTGGAAGGTGAAAGGAAATTGTCTTTCGCAGAAGCTCCCACAACTGCCTCACCAACACGGCCTGGCGTTGGTGCCCATTGGCTAAAGCCTGTGTTTGAGGCTGAGAATGGGAGGGCACTTGGAAACAGGATCTTATCAGAAGGCCTGGAGGAATGCCTTGCCTGCATGGGCAGATACAGGTGTCTGCTACAAGGTGTTTGGAAGACATCAGCTGTGGGAATACATTTTGGGAGATTGAAAAAAAAATGGAGGCAACAGAACCATCTAGCTTGTACAGTGACACCATATTAACCATCAATAACATGATTATCTTAATGTGACTAAATTAACCCCACTTTACTGATCTATTAGGTTTTTCAGGTTACAAAATGTTTCCAGAATACTTTATTTGAGCCTCACGGTATCACTTTGGTGGAAATTTTATTATTTCCTTTTCACATGGTGGGGGGGGGGGGCAGGCTTTAAGATGTAAAGTCAGAAAATGGATGGTAGAAACCGAGCTGAGGTCTTTATTTTGTTATTTTAAAAATGTTTATTTTATTTTTGATTCAAGGGGTAAGTGTGGAGGCTTGTGAAATGGGTACATTGTATACTGGTGAGGCTTGGGCTTCTAATAAGCCTGTCACGCAAATGGTGGTCATGGTGCCTGGTGGGTGGGTCGTCAACCTTAACCGCCTCCCTACCTCTCCCCCTTTGGAGTCCCCAGTGCCTCTTCCCACCCACCCTTGTGCCCGTGTGTACACTGTCTTTAGCTCCCATCATAAGTGAGAACATGTGGTATTCTCTTTTCTGCATTAATTCACTTAGAATGATGGCCAACTGTGATCTTTAGTTCTGGACCTTTCACTAAAACACTGACTTCCATGTTTAAATACTAGAATTGTTTTCCATTTAGTGCAGAACCACTACTGCTGGTAGATCATGAAGCAATCCAGCATGGAAGCGACATGTCCCTCTCCATCCTGAGATGTTCAGGGCCCCTGGGGAGTCAGTGTCATGTGCTGAGTGATGGCTCCCATCTGGATTCAGAACACCCCGGGCCCTGGATCCAACACGCGTTGGCTGTGTGACTCGGATGAGTTTTTTGATCGCTCAGAACTGGGTTTCCTCATCTTGTAAAGTGGAAATAATTATGCCTACCTCATCTGTATTTCGGAATGAATGCATAGAAATCAAGAGTAAAAAGTCCAGCACAGAGCCTGGCACAGAGTAGACATTCAGAGAAATGTGGAAATTGAGGGTGGCTGATGGTCTCAGTTTGCTGGAGACTGAGGAGGTTCCTGGGAGGGAAGGCTTCAGTGTTCAAAGAAGGAAGGTCTCGAATGAACTGGAACTGGTTTGGTGGTCTTGGTGGTATTCGTGATTGCAATTCTGAGAGTGAGAAGGCTCGGAATGAGAAATGCTCTTAGCTTTGGTTAAATGGTTTGGTTTAAAGTAGGCAATGATAAGCTCAGACACTCCAAGGTTTCCTATCTACACGTTGCCTTCTGGACTACTGGGCAGTGTGGCAGTTTGACATGTTTGGTGAACACAGTCCTGCTGGAGGAAGCTTCAATAACCAGGAGGTTGTATGCAGAGCTGGAGCCCTGAACAGGTAGCCAGGACTCTAGGGGGTCACCAGGCTGCTGCCCTGGGTGACTCCTTGACTCTTTCTGAGTCTCTGTTTTTTTGTTTTGTTTCATTTTGAAGCAAGGGTACCCTGGGTATAACAATAACAATGTACATCTCTCTAGTTCTTTGCAGTTCACAGGTGCCTTTTTATTTCACTATCTTACTTGACTTTCCTATGATCCAGTGAAAGTGATATCATCACAACCCTAAATATTTGCTGTCCTCAATGGACAGTGGTAGAAAATGAGACTCGAGAGAGACAGTCCAGAAGAAACTCTGATAGAACTCAAGTCTAGAACATCTGACTCCAGACCCCATCTCTCTTTCAGAACACCTCTCTGCCTAGGTGAGCACAGAGGTTCCTCTGTTCCTTCCTCCTCCACAACCCCATGATGCTAAGTTCAAAATTTACGCTTTTAGTCTGAGGGATAAGGAACCACAAGGTCAAAGCCTGGAGCTAAAATTCTTTGGCTAAACGTCTTTTGGAGAGCTCTTTATCAGCTGCATGCTCTTTGCAGACACAGGAGAAATTTGACAAGGATTCATCTCCCCATCAGGAGAGTAGAACTCCTCTAACCTCTGTGGAATAAGAAAGTGTGATGGTTTTATGGTCGACAATTGCTCTGAGCAGAAGTTAGCAGGATGAAAACAGATCGTGTAAGTGCAGTCTGTGACTTGGGCAAATTTTTAATTGAGCATAAACCTAATTACTCATGTATACATGGTACACTTTCTCTCTCCTCCCCAGAACATGCATGCACATGTGCACACGTACACAAAGCCAATTATGATCCAAAGAATCCTCTGGAAGGGGTAGTTAATTGGTTCTAAAAATACCTCATCAACAAAAGCAGCATGACACACTTGTCCAGGGTTCTGAGGAGTCAGCAGGAAGCCTTGCCGATGAATTCTCAGTTGCAAAGTAAACCTTTATTTCAGTACAACATGTTTTACAGTGCCATAAAAGAGGAGGGAAGTCAATAGCTCTATCTAACGCCAACGGAACCAAGAAAATACTTTATGGATTCTCTATTGTTTGAAGGGCAAAAGAATAGGAATACTTCCCCTTAACAAAGCACTTAGAAATGTTAAGGGTTTGACTTGAAATTTTGCTCAAGAACACGGAGGCTGTCATATTGAATTACACAGCGTGTGAGCGCTTTCTTCACGAGCATATAAAACCCAGGAACCAAGGCCCAATTTCTTTGCTAGAGAATGTGGAGGTGGCTTGATTCTCAAATTCTTTTCAACTTTCAAACTGCCAAGACTCGTTCACTGAACCCATGTTTGTCAGGGCTGTCTTCTGGGCCCTCACGCTTTGGTCTGTAGAGGGAAAGGAGACCAAGACCAGGCAGAGATTTCTGTGACCAGGACACCGAGCTTGCTGTGGAAAGACCCTCTGAAAGATCTCTAAGACATCTGCTTCTTCACATTGCCATGACCGTGGCCTCAACTCAAGACGTCAGCCCCGCTTCCGGGGTCAGCTTCCTGCCTTCAGATCTGCCTTTGGTTCTCCCTGTGTAGGCAGAGAGATCTTTCCAAAACGAAGAGGTAACCCCCACCCTCCTCTGGCTTGAAGTCTCTCCCAGGTCCCGATCTCCTTAGAATGCTCCCCAGGCCTCCTAGGCAGCACGGGCAACATGATCCCCTGCTTACTTCCCTTCCTTGGGTCCTCCCTCCTCGCCTTCTCTCTCCACCTCATCTCCCTTTAGTCCTGAAGCACACAGTCACCTCTCTTGCTTCCAGTCTCTGCATATGCCTCTTCTAAGAAAAAGTTCCGGCCATGTCCATACACGTATGAACTCTAAGGATCCAGATGGAAAGATTCGGTGACTGTCGCTATGGAAGCGTGGTGAGGCACAAGGTACGTAGCACTCTTTGCTTGTCAAATGACTTTAGGCCAGCCTTCTTTCCCTTTTTCTGATGGTATTTATTGGTTCATGTTCCCGAGAAGGTAGCTGAAGTCCTGCGTAGATATGCCAAGGGCCTTCAGTAGAGGGACTACAAGGTCCAAAAATGAAGTTTACAAACTCATCCTAGAAAAAGTGCTACAGACCTCATTGTTGATTATGGTCACCTTTGAAGTGCTCCCCTGCAAAGCTGTGCACTGACGCCAGCACCTAGTCCAACTGTCAAAGCAATTTTGGAACTCTTTTTCTAGAAAGACCATCAGTGCTGTCATCGTATCCTTGATGTCCTGAATGTCATCAAAAGTCTTCCTTTCAATATTTCCTTTCTTTTTCGGTAAAAAGTCACTGGGGGCCAGATCAGGTGAGTAGGAAGGGAGTTCCAACACAGTTCTTTGTATAGTGCTGCCAACGTTAGCCCATGGTGGCAAGTTTGCAAATTAATTGTCAGACCTCAACAAATAATGACGACAGCTGTGATGGCCATTCCAGAAAGAGTTCCCAAATTGCTTTGATGGGTGGACTAGGTGCTGGCATCAGTGCATATCTTCCCAAGGGGAGTACTTCGAAGGTGACCTCAGTGATGTTCAACAGTGAGGTATGTAGAGTGGTTTGTGAACCTAATTATTGGACCTCATATATCATTTGCTACTTTTGAGGGAGAAAAGGAATTTCTTTAACAATTCCATCAGGACAACAGGTAAAAACTGAGGTAGGCCTGGGCACACAGGAAGGTATGTAATTAGAATGCATGTATTCTCTCTCTCTCTCACTCAGTGCCTCCCTCTGATGTCATTCCTAGTTAGGCTGCTCCCATAAAGTGGTAACGATCTCCCCAGCCACTCCTTAATTACTGAGGCTAGAGTGAGGAGTGCTCTGATTAGCCAGGCCTGAGCCTCACGTCCACCCCAGGAATGACCCCACCTAAATGCCCAGAACTGTGAGTAGGCCGGGGTGGCTCCCCATACTGGAAGTCAGGTGCTGGTATCCCATTCACAGGAAGGGATGTCGGGCAATCAACACGTTTGATGGCCATAGACTTGGCTTGGCGGTGAGGAATCAAAAGGCACAATAACATCACAAGGAAAGGTACTTTTTGATGACTTCTATAAAACGGGAGATTATTCTGTTCCAAATAAAATGCTTCATTGTTACAACAACAAGTCTGCAACTGATCCTGATAAGGAAAACTGGTGTGGAGTAAAACACTACTATTGTTGTGAATTTTTTCTGAGAATCAGAGGGTTTTACAAAATAAAAAAAATTATAAAGTGTCTAGCTACCAATATAATGTGTCTTATTATATCCAACAAATACTCTCAACTCAAAATCTTATCACACAGCTCTCAGACAAATAAGAAAATGTCACGTACCTTGTAGGGAGGAAAGAGAGAGCGAGAAAGACTCCATCCTTCACGGTGGCAATAAGCCCATAGCAGACATTTCGCAGAGGGTGATGAGAATCGAAATCACTTTTGAAATCGAGGTTAATTTACTGTGGTTTAAGAAATGTTCTCTTCTCAATCCCTACCTCCCTATTAGTCAGAGAAAGTAAAGTAATACCTAGGACTTACTCTGTACTTCAGTTTTATTTGTACATGAATTTGTTTGTCAGTTGTGCTATTTCTTATAACTATACCACTCAATTATTATGTAAACTGAGTGCAAAAGCAGAGTTGATATGTCTATGAGATAGAAGCCAAATTCTCTATAAGACTTCCTAGAGACAACTTGATAACAAAATTAGTGTTGAGTTAGGTGTGAGTGAGATGACTGTAAATGACCGGGAAAAAATCCATAGGGATCTACATGAGATCTTACTCAGACTTCTCCCCAAGTGCTCAAAGTCGTCACTCCAGTGAAAGACTGAGACTTGTCAGCAATGCGTTTTGTGTGTATTTTACTCAAGAAACAGGATTTAGACTCCGATCGTTGTACCCATAATCAAAGAAAACACCTGCGTCTTAAAATAAAAGATGTATGACAGCATGATATTATATGCTTTTTCTTTTTCTTTTCTTTTTTTTTTTTTGAGCCTGTGTCTCACTCTGTCTTTCAGGCTGTAGCACAGTGGCGTGATCATGATTCACCGCAACCTCGACCTCCTCCTCAGTCTCCTGAGTAACTGGGACTACAGGTGCGCACCACCATGCCCGGCTGATTTATTTATTTCTCTTGTGTGTAGAGATGAGGTCTTGCTATGTTGCCCAGGCTGATCATGAACTCTTGTCCTCAAGCAATCCTTTCTGTCTTTCAAAGTGCTGGGAGTACAGACGTAAGCCACCAAGCTCAGCCTACTTCTTTGAAGCTCGGTCTGAGTTTGCTGCTGTTGAAATCGTAGCACCTTACTAAGGACGTTTCCTGTGTGGATAGTGCTTATTTGGTTTACAAGTGTTTTCACATATATTATCTCATCAGAGCCACACAATAAACTGTTCGACATCCCTTTTATTGTTGAGAAAACTGCAATTCAAAGACTGACAGCAATTTGTTTGAAATTCCTTCATTAGTCATTGGCAGACCTGGTCTTCACATGAGAAACTTCTAACTTCAGAGCCAAAGCTCTTTTCTGAAACATCAGCATGACATAAAATAGTCCAGGTCATCTGTCCCTTTCTTTTTACTCACGTCATAAAAATCTTTTACCTCTTTTTACAAATTCATTTAACAAATAGTTTACTGAGCAGTAATTATATGCGAGGCAATTGGTTAAATTAGATGCACATTATTTTATTTTTTAAACATATTTTTATTATAAAATTGTGGGGTACAGTTAAGGGTTAGGTATACAAAAGTGCATCGTTCAGGCACCCTTGTTGGTAAGGGGTGTCCCCCCGTCCCCAGACAGATATTGACTACCGTTATTCCCACCTACCTTCCCCTCCCTAGCCCCCCCATAGTTTCCCACCACTGTCAATTCTTTTCTTTTAGTATTATGATAGATGTTCAAGGTCCACTATATGAGTGAGAACATGTGATACTCAGATCTTTGCTTCTGTGAGAGATCACTCAGTAGTATAGACTCTAGTTCCATCCAGGTTGCTGTGAAATTCATGATTTTGTTCTTTTTTATGGCTGCATAGTATTCCATCGTGTATATGTACCACTCTATCAAAAAGATACCTGTACACGAATGTTTATCGCAGATGCACATTATTAAAAAGTCAAAACCTTCTTCCGGAATATCTGGGGACTAAGATTTGACCACAAACAATGCCCACACATGGAGCCACGAGTGGGTTTCATTCACATCCCACACAGCATGCAAATATTCAGGGAAACACAAATGTCCATGTTAGTCACTGTCATTGGTTAGCTGCATGGTTGTCAGTAACAATCGGATGGTATGAATATGCGCTCTTAATAATTGTCACCTCTTCTCATGGAATGAGTGTGTGTTTATTTACCACACTGTTGCTACAGAAAAACATGTGGTTTTGCTAATAACTTTGTAATTAACTTGTACCTCGCTGTATTATTTTAAATTGGATGGCATCTAATGACTTTATTTTATTTTATTTTAAAGATGTGGGGTACAATTCAGGGTTAGGTATACAAACAGACATTGTACAGGTAAAGTCTGGGTCTCACTTTGGTCCCTACTTCACCTGGTCTGTGATCAGGTATGCTTACTGATGAAGTGTCCCCTCACCCCCCAGCAGTTTCCCACGATTGCCAATCCCTTTCTTATAGTATTATGATAATTGTTCAGGGTCTGCTTATGAGTGAGAACATGTGGTACTCAGTTCTTTGCTTCTGTGATAGATCACTGAGTATTGTAGACTCTGAGTCCATCCAAGTTGCTGTGAAGTTCGTAATTTTGTCCAGAGCTGTTGAGAACAACATAGACCACCCTTCAGGGTTCTGTCCAAGAGAATGCTTGTATGCTAAGCATATTTGTAGATGACTATTTTTGAGCCAACTGTTGGAGTCAGTTTCAACTTATCATGGGCCGTGCCAGAGAATACGTGCTGCATAGGAAACACCTCGTCTTCTCCTACCTACGATATGTATGATTTTTTTAAACATATTTTTTATTTTAAAATTGTGGAGTACAGTTAAGGGTTAAGTATACAAATATGCATCGTTCAGGCACCCTTGTTGATAAGGGGTGTCCCCTCCGTCCCCAGACAGATATTGACTACTGTTAATCCCACCTCCCTTCCCCCGCCCGGCCCCCCCCCCCCACAGTTTCCCGCCACTATCGATCCTTTTCTCATAGTACTACGATAGTTGTTCAAGGTCCACTTATGAGTGAGAACATGTGATACTCAGATCTTTGTTTCTGTGAGAGATCACTCAGTATTATATACTCCAATTCCATCCAGGTTGCTGTGAAATTCATGATTTTGTTCTTTTTTATGGC